>JACJUY010004850.1:12983-26062 GCA_014220935.1 Platorchestia sp. MABIK
AGCTGGCACTGATGAAATTTATCAGCCAAAATTATGGTGCTTCAATGAATTGAAATTTTTAAAAGAAATCTCCATCATAAGGGAGTCACAATCATCACTTCAAGTGTTGGATCAGCAGCAAAACGGTAGTCACATGGAAACTTATGATCAAGAGGTTATACATCAGGAGCTTGAGGTAAATTGTTTTCAATTATATTTCAGGTAATTTTATTGATATTGTCTTCCATTTACGAATTGAATAATTTCATTCAACATTATTTGAAAGTACAACTACATTGAAGTAGAGGTTTCGATCGGGCAGATGGTTGTTAAATCATGTTCTCTTGCCAAGAAATAGAGCCCTCCTCTGTGAAATACTTCTTGAATTCTTCTCTTACATTTTTGGCATCATTATTTGACCTGGGAATGCCCTCGATCGGTGTTAATTGGTCTACCATACGCCAACTACCTTCGGTTACTTGTCCAGTTCCGATCATTTCTCTATCTAGAGACGTATCTTGGTTGTGATCTGTATGTTCTCTCCGAAGATAATTATGTAAAACCAGATGCCAACACTAGTTTTTCAACCTTGGCCGGAGCAAGATGTATGGTTGTGAGGAATACTCTGAATCTATTTGCTAAGATTCCGAAAGCGTTTTCAACAACTCTATGTGCGCGAGAAAGCCTGGAAGAAAATTTTCTTTCATTCCTGTGTTGACTCTTGAAAGGGAACGATTTCAGTAGGTACGTTTTGAGAGGAAAGGCGTCATCGCCAACATAAACATATGGTAGGGTTCTCACAGAGTTTGGAAAAGTGTCTGCATTGGGTACTCCGAGTCTGTTCTCTTCAAATGCTAATGCCAATGTACAGTTTCCCCACACGCCTCCGTCAGATGCTCTACCGTTGGAGCCGATATCAACATAAATAAACTCATAGTTCGAGTCCACAACTGCCATGAGAACGATTGAATGATTACCTTTATAATTATAAAGATAGCTTCCATTGTTGGCTGGCAGGACTATATTTATGTGTTTCCCATCAACAGCTCCGATACAATGAGGAAAGTTCCACCTTTGATTGAATTCTTCAGCAACTTTCCGCCATTCTTCATTTGAAGATGGTGTCTGTAACAAAAGAGAAATACTTATTGATATAATGAAAAAGCATATTCAATTTAGTTGAACTGTATTTTTATTTTTTCAGAGCCTTGGCGACATCCCACTTGATGCGGATTTGCCTGCGATATCAATTCCGGTAACTGAAGAAACGTCTTCAACAACAACTTCAATTAATTTGGACAGTTCAGCAACATCCACAGAACCTACTGAAACTCTGGACATCATAACCACAACAGTTTCAAAACCTACAATGAGCATCAACGATGAATTGTCAACATCTGCAACCAATAAATCAAAAACTTCAAGAAAAAGACACAGATCAGAGGAAACAAATGCAGATATACTGATGAAAAAAGCCCTACAAGAGCTCGATCAACTTAATAAATTGTCTCAAAATAAATTCTCAGTTTTCGGATCAAGTATTGCAAATGACTTATCTCAAATGGATGACAAACAGGCCATTATTGCCAAGAAATTAATCAATGACATAATTTCAATGGGGTCACTCAACCTACTGAATGAAAATTGGATTAGGGATAACCCACTCCTCAAATAATTTTCATTCTTGTTACTCCTTGTGCCTTTATGAAGGAAATTTTGTTTTAATTTATTTAATTTATTTCTACCATGAAGGAAGGGACTTCTGTTCAGTTTTACATTTTTGATTGAAAAGAAAATATTGATTTCCTACTTGTTATGAAGGAAATGCATTTATGTTTCGTTTCACCTCATTTACTATACGTAAGATACATTTTTCATTACTTTTCATAGAGGAGAATTTTCATCACAGTACTGAACTACCTATAGATTTCTAGCCTTTTATTGCGATTAAGTTACCATTACAATCCTGAATAAATACAAAATATATTATGATTCAAACATACTTGGAGGTATGAGGCATAAGTTAAGATCAATAAGAAAATATCAGTCTTTTATTTACCTTCAAAAAGTCGTGCTTGAACCCATTGTAGATAGCTTGGCAAGTCTCTGGTATCAAAATGCTCAGAGAAGATGGTGAAATTCTTGTTGAGAATTGAAGTCGGCTGTAAGATTCTCCTGTTGCCAAGAAAATTAAGCAGGCTTCTAGTCTTGCGCCAGGAGAAATGGCATCCCTCATTGTAGTGTCTTCTTTTTGAATACAAGGTGTTATTTTCTCAAGAATGAAAAGGAAAGAAGCCATCGGCATTCAGATGTAAGTTTCCAGATCATTTTGATTCTCACACCTTAATTCTTGAAAAATTTGAGCAAAACTCCCCAAATTAGGGCAATGAGTAAGCCATGGTTTGCACCAAACTTTCCGTTTTCTTCGAGATTCCTTTTTCTTGACGGGGGCGCACGCGGCGACGGTCCACAAAAGAGCCCGGCGTCGTACATCCACCACTCGACGAGTCTGAGAGTAACTGACTGCCATTCGTGCTTCTCTCACTTGCTCGGCTGCAGAATGCCGTCTACAAGCCCATGCAGCACAGATAAGCAAACTCGAGCAGCACTTGCGACTCTTTTGAGTATCTATGATGCATTGTCTAAAGAGGCCTTTAGGCTCTGTTTATTCAATTTTCCACTTGTTGATAACCAAGAGCTTCATAATTTAAATTGAATATGTTATTTTACCAGTGTATGGTATTTCAGCTGATGCGAGTTAATATAATATTGTGCAGGGCTTGATGTAGCTTTACTTGAACTTACATGAAGTGCGTTCCATGTGAAGATAATGTACAGCGAGTGGTCATCAGACATCATGCCTCAGCAGGGGTGGCTGGGAGATGAGGCAGCCATAAGTGCTTTCAAGGTGAGTTCTAGCACTCTTTGATCTACATTCTTCCTGTCCTAGTTGGGGAAGCATGTTTGTTGGTCTCCTAACTTTGAGAAGTAATGAAAAGGCACTGAGGTAATTTATTTGGCAATCGTGAGAACAAGTGTCGGAAGTACGTCTAATTTTACGTAATGTAAGAATCTTGCTTTTGTAGTTACATTGGTACTAATGAATATTGCTTTGTTTGGAAAAATAACCTGGTTGGGATTTTCTATCTCTGTTTTCATCAAAAAAAATTTTGAGTTTATATCTCAAAAATTAAGCCTACTCTGGAAGCTCAAACAAAAACTTATAATAGTGCACATAGTTTAGCTGCTCATTCAAGGCAGGAATCATGGAAGTCTAATTTCATTTATGACCACACGCCTCATCTCAAGTTTAGTGTAGCAATCATGTAGGTTTTGCAACCAGTGTCAAAATGTAATGAAAACATGCTCTAGTACCCAGGTATCAAGCCATCTGTACTCTAAAATTCAATTTCCTCATGCATGATTTTTCATTTTTGTTATAGCTTATGTTGGGGAAAATTTTTTGCCTTGACTTAAGTTTCTACTCAATGTATATGAAATTTTGATTTTCATTTTAGATCATGAATTTTAATAATGATCATTTACTTCAATGTAGTCATTAGATAAATGTGTACTTAGATATAAAATTAGATGTGTGTTGTGACTGTTTGCTTCCACAGACTGCTCTGCCATGGAAGGTGAGCCGAGATTTTGTGGCTGGCACTGCTAAGCATCTGGCAGGGGGCTTGACAGGGCTCAGCAAGCCTGGATCAGGCGCCTCAATGCCACAGCCCAGCGCCATTACACAGGACAAGCAGCTCAGCATCATCATGCCGGTGAGCTGGTTAGCTCAGCCCCAATTAATGGTAGCTGCGCAGACTTGCAACTTTGCACTACAATGGTGGATAAATTGACTAAATGCCAGACTGCTAGTCTAAAATAGCACACAAAAACCTCTATTTGCATCATGATTGAAAATGGAGGAGTAAAGCTAAGAGGGTTTATGACATTGATGAGCTAGCTGGATGAGTACCATTCTAATATAGCCAACAAGGATCTCTCACCTCATCACTCTGCTTTGTAGAACAGCTGAAAATCATGAGTGTGTTCCTATGGGATAAGTTTTTTATTTTTTGAAAAGTTTCACTAGGTGATGGCAAGTTTTTCTTCAGAGCATTAAGGGAAAAAATTTATGGGATGTAACATTCCTAGGAGAAAAATGGGAGGTCTCAAGCCAAGAGTTTGGGAGGCTTTCTTTTTGTTGAAATGAAATAGGTTTTTTGTTTGCTTAAGAACCATTTCTTTTCAATTCATTGCTGTCCTGTTTTTTCAGCACCTCTGACTTTCATCTTTAACTTTTATCATATTTCTGAAACTTCCTACCCAACTCACTGTTTATATGCATTGGGGTCCTTGTATAAGAACACACTAAATGTGTAGATTCCTTGTACCCTTAACTACATGTTAAATAGTGCCTTCATCATTTTTCTCTTAGAAATCCTCTTGTTGTAGTTAGGGAGGCTGTAGCTAACATTAAATATAATGTAACCATCTGGTGCCTCCACACTACAGGCTTTGGGATATGGCTTGAGCTTCCCTCTGACGGAGCTGGATGTGCTGCGTGACTGCGTGTCGGTGTATTGTGATTGGCTCACAGCCTTTCTCCCCAACCCCAAAGCTTGTGTGCCTCAGCCAATCAGAGAGGACCCAAATCATTATGCTTCAATCATCATCAGTCACTTCTACTATGTCTTCGTACCCAGAGGAGGAGAAGGTATGCTTTGGTTCATGTGTTCAACTTTCACTTGACAATACAAAGGGAATGTTGAGGTCTAAAAGTAATATAAACGTATAAGCAGCAGCAGCAGCAGAATGTGAAGGGTAGTACAACAGCTGTAATGGAGACCAAAGGAGGCTGCGCTCTTGGTATGTGGCAAGTTCATTAGAAGGTTACAGCAAGTGCTGTGGTGGACGTGTAAGTAAAAGGAAATGAAATCAAGATAGTTGTTTGTGTTGGCGCTTCAAAAATGCGACTGTTGAAAGGTGTCTCAAAATTACCATTTGTAGAACAATGTTCAGTTTTTTTTTACTCTGTAGCCCTAAAATCGATGTATTAGGCAATATGTACATATATGTATCTTTTGTGTATTTAGATTAATCTATAAAGTTGCGGAAAAATGAACCTACTTCAAAAGAGTATCATCTCTCAGAGGTTTTTGCCTTGTGTCTGTTATTGAAAAGTGGTAATTTTGATGTCGAATTTGAAAATATTTATGCTAATAGCCAATTGAGGATTCAGTATAGGTTCCTCTGTTTCTGAAGTAATTCCGATTTTTGAGAATTTCCTAAAGTTGAAGTTCATCACGTGATAAATTGTGAAGAAATTCCTTCAACATTTTCTATTAGAACACTGTCAATAGTTGAAATGTACAACCTATGAAGTCTATAAAACGCAACGTTTCGATGTTCAAACATCATCGAAACATCGAAATGTTGCGTTTTATAGACTGCATAGGTGGTACATTTTAACTACTGACAGTGTTCCGATAAAAAAATGTTGAGGGAATTTCTTCTCAATTTGTCACGTGATGAACTTCAACTGTTTCGTAAAGTTGAGAAATTATAAAAGAAATTTCCTAAAATGATAAGAAATCCTGTCTAATGAATACCTCCTGCTTCTATCTTTGAATGTCATAAGTGTACAATAATTTTACAGGCCATGATCCACAGTTTAACTTAGTTGGGAATGTATTGGGATGTACAAAAATAGTAATTGCAGCGTGGGGCCATAAGATATTTTTGAGCCCTTCCTACTTAGTATAGATTAGGAATAGATATGATACAGGGTCTTTCAGATAAATCTGTACAAATTTAAAAATGACGATTGTTCTCTTCCATCAATGTTACCATTGATTGCATCAATTCTGCTTAGTTATCTATGAAGCACCAATTAACATGTGCATGAACATCATGCAATGGAACAGTTGAAATGTTCAGGTACTTGTATACTTTGTCGCGTGAGCCAAAGCCCGGTCTTTATTGCGAAATCCCTCTAGTATTCTAGGCGGGCAGGTTATGATGTTTGTGAGCGTTTTGATAAATCTGGAAAAGAATGCAGAGCTACCCAGACGCAAAAAAATTTGCTAACCTCTCATTCTAGCCGCAGCAAAATGCGGGTCAAGACCAATTCAACCTTGTCATTATCGAAATTAGCCTAGGAGAAGCTCTTCAACCTCATGACAATTGACAGAGCAATCAAAAACTTGCACCTTGACTCTTATTATGCTCAAGGTAAGAAGCATCTTGTAAATAATGTGGAAAAAGTTCGTTTGGGGAGGTGCATAAAAGTTTCAGGCTGGTTGGAGACCACGGATTGACCATCAAGTTATTTTCCAATTAGATTTTTATAGTTGATGTGGATTGCCGGGCTCAAAAGCTGGATTGCCTCTTTGAGCCCTGACGCTCAACTCACGATGACCATAAAGAACAAGCGTCGTGACCCTGTGCGTGGTTTTGAGTGAGGCTGACGTCTTTACCCACTTCTTCGTTGGCAGTGAAAAAGGGAATGCTGCATCCTGCTACAACGTCCTGCAAAAATAAATCATTCCATGGATGAAGGCCAAGGTTTAAAAAAAAGTTCATGTTTCAACAGGATTCGGCTTCTGCCCACACGGCGAGCAAATCCATTGACTTACTTGAAAAGTCAAGTGTGCAATTCTGGGAGAAATACACCTGACTTTCTAATTCACCTGACCTGAACCCATTGGTGTACTATTTTTGGTTGCAAATCAGTGCCAAAGCTTCTGCAAAGCCCCGCAACCACACCAACGTCCTTGAGAATAACAACAAAAAGTCTGTGGAGTTGTAAGAAACGGCAGAAACGGTTACTCGCGCCGCGTCCAGCTTTCAAAAGCGCGTAGAAGCCGCCATAATATCTAAAGGCAGTCGTATCGAATGAAACTTTTATTTTCATGGTCTGCTAAATTAACCACAAAAATTTCAAAGCATATGTTATTTTCACATGAGTCATTAGGATCTAACCATAAAGAGGAAAATAATACGGTTTTCTCTGAAAGACTCGGTATAGGGTTCTTCTATTTTCTAAAAAAGGTTACTGAGCCTATTTTACATGGAGCAGATGATGATACAATTGTACGATAAAGGCATAATAAACTTGAAATGTCCTTGAAGTATGCAAGTGCATGTGTTGTGCAGGATCGGAAGTGAACAAGCAAGCCGTGCTGTGCCACCGCGTGCTGCGTGTGCTGCAGAGCATCGCGCAGAGCAGCACGAGTATGTCGGAGGAGACGTGGCACACGCTGCTGCTCTTCCTTCTGCACATCAACTCGGCGTTGCTCGCTCCGCCCTCCACTAAAGGTGCGCCAGTGCTTCTCGTGCTCTTGGTTCGTTCGCTCATCGGAGTTTTAGGGTACCCCTGTTGGCAGATCATTGCGTTCATATCGATGTTATTCTGTATGAACTCTATTTTGGTTGGGAAAATAGGTATTCTTTCCATGTAATCGTGAGTTCTTCATTTATTCAAGATGACCAGCATTAATTGCTGTCAAGCTGCGTAATGCATTTTAAAGCTGCTTTTGTTTTTCTTGTTAAATTTTGTTGTGAAGTTGAGTTCGTGTGTTGAACGATCAAAAACATCTATTAGTCATACCTGAATTTCCATGGTTCTTCATAGCTAATAAAATGAACTACTTGTGTTTATCAAGTTGATATTAGTGTTATCTCAAGTTCTTTATTGTGCTTGGAATTCCTTTCAGTGATACAGTTAAATTTCCTTTACATCTTTTTGGCTTAACGAGTGGGTTTGTTTTCGCCCATTAAAATTTTATAAATGGTTGAACTTCCTATGCACAAAATTTGAACTACGTTGTGTCAAAAAATTTTTGCTGTCCCTGTGTTACTAAAGGAACACATCATCGGTTTTCACATGGAAGTGAGATTCACCAGAAAGTGTTGGTAGTAAATACAAGATTTGTTTTTTGTATGGTAATTGGTAGTTTTAGGTAAGGTTGTAAAAGTTCATCATCAATATTGCAGAAAATTAAAAGCTACAATCCCTAGCATCTCTGAGCTCAGGGGTTTTGCTGGACACACTCGGAGCACTAATAGTATGTTGGACCTGCAATGTCTGTGCTTGAGGGCTGGAGGTAATTTCTCTGTGGTGAGCTTGTAATTGGGTAGATAATATTGCTATTGAGTGGACTTCACTTTCATGCTACTTTAATACTCCTGAATTTTTATCCAGATGCCTATCTCAAAACATGGCAATCAAACTCACGCATTTTCAGCCGGTTGTAAGGATGTAATTTGTCTACAAAGAAGTCAGACACTTTCAGGCATCTAAAGAGTTGGTCTGCATGTTATCTTGAACATTTGCTTACAGTCTTGCATGAAGTTTTTGTCTTTTGTCTATTCTAATGAGTCTTGACGAAGGCAGATATCCTCTTACAGGATTCTAAATATTGTCTCACAATTTAAAGCAAAACTTTATAATATGGACTTGAAATAATGTAGCAGACGCCTGTGTTGCATAGCATTCATTATTGCTGTGCACTCTTCTGAACTTTTGTGTCTGAGCTGCTCATCAGAAGTGCATGGTGGCCGAGTAGTTGCTGCATTCTTCTCATGTCTTGCATTGAATGATCTTCAGTTACTCTTATGATGGACTGCAGGCTGGCTCTAGTTCTATTGTCTGGTGCTCACCTTGGGTCTCCTTATTTAATCGCTTTGCTTTGAAAAAAGTTTAAACTGTTCTTTCCATTTTCAGTCTGTGGAAGATATGAGATCAAATGTTTAGTGAAAACGTTGAATGTTTTTTAGTTCTTCAAATAGTTCTTCATTGCATGACATTGAATGGTAGTTTTGTATTTGTTGAAGCAGAATTTCTGTCTTGAATTATTCAACTGATTTTGTACCTTAGGTCAGCTTCTAAAATGCCAGGTTGGCTACGTTTTCGTCAATGATGCAACACTTTGCTGCACAGCAGTTCCTTCATTAAAATAGGAATTGGAATATTATGATCTGGTGGCTTATTTCATCTTGATATTTCCAAACATTGAGAAAGCAAATCACAGAAAGGGATATGTGTTTCACTGTTGTACTCAATTTTATATAGTTTAATTTTAGTTTACGTTGTGCTACGTTTGTCTGTTTGTAGTAATTTTCTTCTAAATTTTATTAAAGTTTGAATAGGGCAGCATGTTTCACTTGGCTGTCATTTCAAATGTCTTAGAAAAGGCTGATATATTTCGGAAAATATCTGGCTCGAGTCAACACGTTCTTGCTTCAAACCCTTGTTGGTGAATGGTAGTGAGGCAGCTGTCATTCCTGAGCGTTTTATCCTGCTAAAATGAATGACAGGAACTGGCTCGTGTGACAATAATGGTGTGGTGAGAGCATCAGGAGGGGGCTGGTGTGACAATAATGGTGTGGTGAGAGCCGCGGGAGGGGGCTGGTGTGACAATAATGGTGTGGTGAGAGCAGCAGGAGGGGGCTGGTGTGACACAGGAACAAGAACGCCGCCGCAGCGCCTGTCCCCCGCTGCAGCCACGCCAGGCACCAACACGCCCCCGTTCTCTCGCTCTAGTTTGATGCGCACGAGTAGCCTCAACCCTCAGCTGCTGCGGGCTCGTGCTGTCGAGGGTACCGCATCCGCCTCTCTATTCATTACTTTAAACTTCCTCTCATGCTTTGCTCACTTTCTTGCGCTTCTATTAATTACAGTTCACCACGCGCTGAGGCCTTCATGGTGAAGTAATTTTGCCATTATTTTTTTGGGCGGTTCCTTTATGTTTTTCACTCACAGCTAAATGTTGTGTTGACTTTTATATAGATTTTATACTCATTGGAGCCGGCTAAGTAACGATGACTATATTTTTTAGCCTTAAAACGAAGAACACTTTTATTTCTACCATTGGTAGGAGTAGCTCTTCACTTAATGGGAGTCGGTTCAGAAATCCAACTGTGTCATTCACCCCTCAGGGGGCGTTGAATGGGCTTATGTTATTTAGGTTTGTCCCTCCTATGTTAGGTGCCTGTCGCCATCAGGGGTGATACTGTAAGGTTACCTCATTCATAGATCGGCTTTTGAGACTTCTATTTTTCGTTTCCATTCAAGTTTTATCTCTTTTCATACTTTCTTTGCTATCTCTTCTTCATTATTTCTTCCTCTTCTTTGTCATTTCTTCCTCTTCTTTCCTAATTTTCTCTTTCTATGCACAGGCTATTTTTTGTGGGAACACATCTTGTGCATAGACATGCATCTTGTCTCTGTGCATGCTAAATGGTCCCCTCTCTTTGCTCTCTTGAGATAGCCTTTGTCATGGCTAGGGTGTCAAACTAACCAACATAATAAACGTGCCATTCTAATCCTAAGCAAATACTTGCGAGTCTAATATTTTTCTAAGCATCTGCTATAATACCTTATCACATTCCTCTGCATCAAAGGGTTGGCCTTCTAACTAAACATTCGTAACTAAAAAAATTTTTTCGTAGATTAATGGATGTAGAGGTATTGTTCAAACCATGTTATGCAGGCCTAATTATACAGGCCAAATTTGCTTCTACTTTCGGTGACAGACAATCGCTAAACAAGCACCTGGGAGAGCATCCCACTATCACATGGGCTGATCGCCTAAACTGTTTAAAAATACTTGCTAGAAAAATAGAGAAGACGCTTTTATATTCCTCTGAAGCTCATATTATTACACCTCGAGTTCAGTCAAGTTCTTGTTTGTAACCTCTTCTTGTTGGCAGAAATTTTGTCTCCAGTTCTGAAAGAGGGCATTGTTGTTGTCGTCTCTCTTGACTGGCGAAGTCATGTCTTTTCCTGTGGGCCTTTTGTTCTCAATTTGAGTCTTGTGCATCTACGCGATGGTTCAAAGTAACTCGCCGTTTTTGATAATTTATCACAGGAAAACTTTGAAACCTAAGGAGCTCAGGATAATTTAAAACGGTCCTGGTGAGCTTGAAATTTATCTACGTGAAAAATATAGTGTGCTATAGTTTAAATGACTACCATTATTTTTTATAACAAACTCGTACTCGTTTAATGGTACTGTTCATAACTTTACTCAAGACCACTGGAGTTATGACTTAAGTTATTAGAAGATATCGTTTTTTAATTTCTGTGTCAATTTTGTAGATGTAAACTCTGTTCCTGCAAATATTCTTAGAGGAAGAAATCACAAACATTAAAATCTGGAGATCGAGGTAGCCCCAACTCGTCATCATAATGTGGAATTAATTGGAGTCGAAAAATTATTTTTAGTATAGCCATTAACTCTCTCACTGGGTGAGGTGTCGCGCTATCTTGTTGAAACCAGGTTTTCTCTTTGTTCATATTTTTCACCTCACATTGACAATATGCATTCTCGAATCATCAGCCTATACCTGTTTACATCAAGCGTTACTGGCTCACTACCAACATAGAAAAAAGTGAGCCAACGGTTCTTGAAAAGGTTATATTATACTAAACTCTAACTCAAGCTGCGTTTAGTGGATCCCAAAAAATTTCTCTGGGATCTTTAGGGGCCCAGAATATGCTATTTTGCTTAACTTCACCATTGAAGTGAAAATGAATTTCATTAGACATGTTGTTTAGGCTCTGCGTAGGAAAGTTGTCCAAGGACTCGGTTAAAATTCCGTTTTATTGTTTTCTTTTTTGGGTTCATTTTCTTTGAGTTTCAGTAATGTAAATGCAAAATATTTCTGCTATTAGAACAAAACGCTAACTAAATTTAAACTTTTTTCTATTATTTACAATTATTTCTAACTCATCATGCTTCATAGTTTTCTTGGTATCTGTTATTAGAAAAATTGAGTTACTTGAGTACCATCCTATACCAAAATTATACTCGTATCAACAGTTTTTAGTCTACATCCGGGTGTGTAATTTGAATGAGGGAAGATTGGTACTGCATGGAATACTCACAAAATCTGAAAATTTTGATATATCAACTTAAATTTAGAGTGTTTTCTGAGCCTAAACGTCATTTTATTCAGTAACTGTGGCCCAGTAGTATACAAGCAAGGTTTGTGAATATATAAGAGCGCTTTTGATGCTGCATTTGATTGTTCACCCATTCACCTGAAACCAACGCATATCCATGGAAATTAGTGCTTCCAGAGAGAAGATGTGAAATTTTAAGCTGAGTATTAAGTAGGCCTTCTTTTTGCTGTAATAGAAATTATTTTTTGCTATGGAAAATCTTGTTTGTCTCAAAGGGCTGTCTTTTCTGTTCAGCGCTTGGAACTTTCTTTTCCAATTTTTATTTTGTTTTATTAACTTTTATCAATTTTGCTGTTTCTGTGTTCAGGGTGTTGAGACACACTTTGAACATGGATTCCCAGTTACTTTATTTCCATGCTAAATGGGACTTTACACCTTCATCTCCCTTCAGGGGGAAATAAGAGTTACGTGGGCCTTCTTTTGGTTGAAATAAAATATTTTTGTTTTGCTAAGGACCGTCTTTTTTCGGTTCACTGTTTTTTGTCTTTCAGAACCTTCTACTTTCTTTTTTTACCTTTTATCTTATTTGAGAAACTTATCATTCTTCTCAGCTTACTGTTCCTATGCGCGGGGGATCCTGTGCAAGAACACTCTATTAGCATAGATTCTGTGTTCCCTCAACTCCCTACTAAATAATGACGTTATCCTTCCGCACCTTGAATATCTTTGTTGTGCTTCGGGAGGCTAAAACTAACTTATAATCAATCAAGTCCTTCAGGGAGATACGACTATTGTATCAATGGGAATTAACTCTCTAAGGGGCAAAATATGAGGTTCTGAGCTGAGAGTTAGGCCTTTTTTGTTGAATCGCATAGGTTTTTGTTTTGTTTGAAGATCTTGTTTATTGGGTTCATTGCTGTCTCTGCTTTTTAGCGCCTACTACTTTTTTCTTTACCTTTTATCCCATTTCAGAAACTTAGTTTCTAACTTACTGTTTCTGTGCGCAGGGTATTTTGTGTGGGAACATACCTTGGGCATCAATTCTGCGTTTCCTTAACTCCAAACCAAATGGTACTTCCATCCATCCTCTTTGGGAATTCTGTTGTTGTAGATAGAAAGGGTTAAACTAACTGATCGTATCTTATAGTAACATTTGAAAACTACTTCCATGGATAATTCAAGTTTAGGGAAA
>JACJUY010004850.1:26074-39481 GCA_014220935.1 Platorchestia sp. MABIK
AAGCTGAACTGAGCTAGTACAATGAATCGAAGGGCTTTTTAATGGTAACTTATGCCGTTTGGGCTGCTTTCTACAGAATCAATGGACGCATTAGTTTGCGCTCAATAAAGGTTCTATATTTTTTTAACAGATCATGCGAATCTCTTCTTCCCGTTTAAGACATTGTTGCTGAATACACTTATTTTCATGTAGTGAATATCTTCCTCATTTTCAAAGCTTCTCAAACTCGTGCGCACACAAACATCAAGGGATCATTTACCCTAACGCCGTCGTTCTTTTTCTGCCCTCTCTTCGTGTGGCCTATTATGACACCAGTTCCTGTCCTGGCGGTACACTTCAAACATATTCGCTTCAAAAAAGACTGTCTTTTATTCTTATTTACAGTTGTTTGATGTATGATCAACGTTTTCCCCTTCGCAGTTTTTTGAAATTTATTAAATGATTGATTTTACCATACCACTCCTTTTTGTCACCGCTCATACTCTTATTCTGCCTTTCACTTTCCAGTACCTGAGCACACCTTTCTCTCTCGCGTTAACTTTGTTTGGGGTGTATTTCCCCTACTTGAATTTTATCTACATTCCGTCAATTAAAATTTTATTGCTTTCACTTAAACTAGATTCGTACCAAATATTACTCACTGCCGATAAGGGTTTGTTGTAATACACGCCTCCCTCCCGTCCCTGCTTCATCTTCTATGGAACAGGTACACTGGATCAGATACTAATTTTTCGCTCCGTCTTTTTGCCGCAATCGCTTGGCCTACACTTCTGCTCTTCAGTCTAAAGCCACGCAGCGCCTTCTTTATCACTCAGACCGTTACGGTTGTTTTGCGTAATTATACTCATCGTGAAAATAATTAATTTTGTGCACAAACTCTACAGATTAATTCCCTGAAAGCCCTTTGAATGAAAAACTAAATCACTTGAGGTGTATACATTTACGGCAGGGTATCTAACTACTACGTGTCACTAAGCCAAATAGATGCGATGGGTTTAGCATGGTTTACGACATAGTTTGAGTGTTGGTTTGAGCGTCGAAATTAATACCAAAGGTTATTTAATAAATAAATTGATTATTTACTACAGACCTTTTCTTAGTCTACTGGGGCCAGATTTTGAAACATTTTATGTTGTCGTTAAGGTTACAGCCGCAATGTAATGCAGTAAAAGTTCATCAGGCTACCTTATGTGATGCTTTTTATCGCTAAAATCGTCCAATTTTGATATCAAAGCATTCCAGCTTGAGAATTTCGCCCTGAAAAACTGCATCTAGAGTAAACAAGTCGACGGATGCACTTTTACTGCCCCTTGTGCCTCTAGGACGAAGTTAAGTTTTTGAAAATTCGGCCTCTGGTTTATGCAGCCTAGTTTCTTAAAATAATATACATTTTCCCTTTGCTAGCAACTTTGATATCTTGTGCTCATTGTCTCTTCAGCTTTCTCATTTGAAGATGGAGCACCATCAACAATCTAACCTCTGAATTCATTTCTCTTTGTAGACTTGCTGTTATTCTAAATAGTTTTGTATTGTTGGACGAATAAATAAATGACCTACTTCTCTTGCTACTTAAAGTATAAGGTCTCCCACTTCGAGAACTTCTTGTCTGCTTGCAAGTGTTACTTCTGAAGTCTCATTAACCATTTTTTAATCTTCTTCTCTTCCTTGGTTGCTTCATGGATCCAGCTCGAGGTACGTAAATGTTCTCTTTTACTCGGTATTTTATGGGAACTTTATTATCTAATTACACTACCTGATTAGTTTTCTTGATTTTATTTACTGTCCACCTTCAGCTTTGAGTGTTTCTTATTTTTCAACTGCAGCGCACAAACCTGAGATGATTGGCTTAGTTTGCAACAGTTCAGATAGTATACTGTGATCGGTGGTAGTTTGCGCACGCTTGAAATATCTTTTCTTGGAATCGAAACAATTTAGCACTTGTAGCTATTGAATGTTTTTTTTGTGTGTGGAGTTTATGCACCGTGTCAGATGAGTACGAAAGTCTTAATATGGCAAATATTATGAGTTGAATATGAAGCCAAGAAGTGAAGATGTAGACTTGTTTCAAAAGTTCTAAATACACGTTTGTTCTTCAAAGGACAACACGTGATCCAGTTGAAAATTCTTAAATTTATCATGTTACATGCAGCAAATTTTTCAGTATGTCTCCTGACTCTGATAATAGCCCAAAACGCTGAGCCCAAAATTTTACATTAAATAAGTTCATGTAACAAAATGCATTTATTAACCAAAGATATACAAAGCTTCTTTTCTTACGATGTTTTCTGGTAAAACATTTAATTTCCTGGGCAGGATTTTCCTGGGTCGGTATCTGATTTTCATAACTGTGTACTATGTTATTTATGCCTGAACAGATAGTCTCACTGTTCTTCTGTGACTGTCTGGTTGCTATCCTTGTTTCGTACAGGTATATTTGTTAAAATTAATGAAGTATTTTTCATGAAAGTTTCTAGTTGCTCATAACTAGCGTTTCATCCACGGATTTCCTATAAATTGGTCTTGAGCTCAAGAGTTATCAAGCTGAGATTCTGCGTGTTTTATTATGATTGTAGATTTTCATCATTCTACAGACTAATGACCAGGACTTGTGAATTGGCCCTTTTGCTTATATCGTCAATCTGATTCATTGATGTATTGTTTTTCTTGGAGGGTTTTAAGCAATGTCTTTGCAGTTGTTGCAATTAAATGGTTCACTATGTTGGTATATGATTCGTTTTCGATTCTGCTTGCCTGCTTGTGTGTCAGCCACTGGAGGGTTCATGTATTGTCTCAAGTTTCTTTAGAGTGTCATTTCATAGGAAGTTTTTGCATAATATATGGTTTCTTTAGATCTGGGAAAAGTTTTACAAAACGAATCGTGCTGCTTCTCTCGCATCAGAAATAGTTAGAATTACATTGAAAGAGAGGTGATATAAGAGCTTAGCGTTCAAAGATCTTGGCACTCCCATATTATACCGCGACGTCCAAACAATCGCGAACCTTGGTTCATTGCCGAATCCACATACACGTGTCATTATTGTGCACCCAAGTGTCAGGGTGTGACTTGATAGTAAATACCTCATCTGTTCAGTCCCATGTTGGTTTAAATTCTCTTGATCTATAACTTCGTGATCTTTCTATAGGGTGGGGCATAAGTATCGTTTCAAATTAATTAACTGCAGTGATTAGTAATTTATTTAATTCAATTCTTTTAGTGACGGCAGAATAAAAAATGAAATATTAAAAAAAAAAAAACTTATCACTGCCCAATTCTTCAAATCATTTCGAAATCTCTTCTCTAGTAAGAGATTATCGCCTGGAGCGTGGTAGGGTGTTGTCAATTGGCGTGGACGTCAACGCATTCGCTGTGCAGCGTCTGCACAAATATGTCTACTTTTATCTAGTTTATGACTGGTGAAAATGGGTTGCATGAAGCGGTGCGCCCCCTCAGGGGGATACAACTATTATATCTATGGGAGGTAGCGCTCACAGGGAGGAAAATGTGTGAGGGCCCTAGATGAGACTTAGGTAGGCCTTCGTTTTGTTGAAATAAAATGTCTTTGTTGTGTTAAGGACCATCTTTTTTTCAGTTCACTGCTGTCCTGTTTTTTCAGCACCTACTACTTTCTTCTTCAACTTTTATTTTGTTTCATAATCTTCATTTTCATTACTGTTTCTATGCCCTTTCTACGTAGATTTCGCGTTCCCTTAACTCCATACTAAATGGTGCCTTTCTCTTTTTGGATCGCATTTGTTGCGGATGGGGAGGCTTAAACTAACTAATAATCTAATGAAGCGGCGCAGTTTTGCGCAGTCTCTCGGCCGCCATCTAAGATGCTGCGGCGGCGTGCCGTCAAAGAAATGTTACTTCGCTGAACTGCGCTGTGCAGAACTTGACTGCTTTAGTTTATACAAACGCTGACGGCGGTTTTGAATTTTGGGGGATTTTGTCGGCTCCTTGTGAGTCTGTGAAGCAAATATAGACCACTGGATCAATTTTCCTCGTCGATCCAATTGGGTAGTGCTTTATCATTCCTCTACCTTTTAACCAGTTTTGAATCTTGCAATTACTTAAACGTGAGCGTTTTGATCAATCTTAAATAATTTAGTTAGTGATAGCGATCAATTTTCTATATGATGAATATCCTGTTAATTTTCAGTTTTTATAGTTTCAAAAAGTTTGAGCAAATTCATGCGTCTCTCATAGAAATACTTCTGTAAATTTGGCTTTTACTTCAACTGATATTTTTTGTCTGTAATAAATGAAATTGAAAAGACATGCATCGTAACATAATTTTTTTGAGGTGCGAATTAGTTCATACATTTGGTAGTTGTTATCCGTATTTCAGTAATTTTTTTTAAATTTATGCAACTGAACTTATGCCCCACTCTATATTCACAAAATTTTCAAATTATGTCTAATTTTATTTCAAACTAGTTCTGTTGGGTTTGGTTGTTTATGAAACTGAGTTGTTATTCTAGAATTTGATTGATAGTCTTGCTGCTTACTTGGGCAAAATAATTTAAATATATTAGCTGAGGACACTTTGGGAAATGTTCTCTTTAAATACATACTTACGATAAACCATCAATTATGCAGTTAAGGGTCCATAAATTTGTCCAATATTGTCCAGAAAAAAAGGAAGCATATCTGTCTAATGCCAAGTTCAGTGGGTGCTCCGAAAAAGTTCTATAAAAAATAGAGCATAAACTAAATCTAACTCCTCATATTGCGCACGGTGTGTGGGTTAAGCAGGTAGTCATTGATGTCATTGACTTTGCTAAAAGTGAGACTTTCCAGTTTTCTAGCATCTTCGGTTTGTTCTCTACCATAGTATCATGGAATTTGACACGTTCACTGCCAACTTACCATTAGGTAGATTGCTCATTTACGTATCGGTGTGAATGAACAGCATTTTAATTGTTTCAACATCTTTTTTAATAGAGATTTAAGCATACGGGTAAAATATCATCATGCCATCACATTTTCACACTTATGAAAGGTGAATTTTTTTTTCAAGCAGTGAAATCGTTTTTTAAACTTTGCTACTTACAACTTAACTTAACATGAGACCGCTGGACACACATGTGCGTCCAGCGGCAGCGAACGTGTTAAAGTATGACTTTTCCAGCGCTGTTTTTTTCTGATGCTCGTGAAAACTTGCCTCACTGACGCGAAATTTTGAACCCACCCTTGCTTGTAGACAGCTTAGTGAACAAGTTTGTTTAACCACTTGGTCACACAGATACTGTATATAATTCCATTAACTTTAGTCTGATGACCATTAATGTGCGGGCGTTTTGTTATGAAGGACAGTAAGTAATACCTTTTTGCTTTGAATGTGTTGCTTTAACCTCCTTATGTTTCCAGCTTAATTAATATATGCTGTTGTTTGCTTCTTTTTGCTTAATTGTACTAGGATATCTGTTAAGCGTCTCAGTAATTCTGATATATGTTTACAAATATTATACCTGACATTTACGTTAAAATTTATTTTCATATTTGGATATAAGTCAATGCTGGTAAGTTTGTGCATGCGACATTCTGTGTTTTTGAATTAAATATTTGCTGCTGTTAGGACTGTAATGTTAACGCTCGCCCCGCGCTCGGTGCGTGAGTTACAGCGTCTGGTTTTGCAACAGAGGACGCAGGAGAGCAGCTCTGTGAGCGTGTGCTGAGCGTGCTCTTCGAGACCTGGCTCCTGGCGTGTGATAAATGCTTCCCGCCTCCCCCGCTCTGGACTGCCCTCAGGTGTGTCAAGGGATACGTACCTCTCATCTGTCTGTTGCCTTAATGCACTTTCAAGTCAATTAGTCGGACCAAACGTACCAAGACTGCGGACACCATAGACTCGCTAGCATCTCACATTGTGAATCTTTACTGCGTATCTCTATGAATGCCTTGCGTGCACGAGATAAGCCATTTATACTCTTCTCGTTTACTGTGTTACTGAAGGATCACTTTTTTCGGTTCACTGTTATGTTTTTCAGCACTCACTACTTTCTTCTTCAACTTTTCTCATATTTCTTGAACTTCCCTCCCAACTTAATTGTTTCTACAACTTACTTGTTTCCATGCGCAAGGGATCTTCTGTGGGAACATACGTGAATAGATTTCCCGTTTTCTGAACTTAATACTAAACGGTGCCTTTTCCCTTCCTCTATTAGAAACACCTTTATTGTGGGTAGGAAAGCTTAAACTAACTTATCTAATCGAAGAATTGCTTGAGATAATGTAGGTGAGCGTCCACAATGCTGAAGTGGTTGAGGTGTAAAGTGTGTGGGCTATTTGTGCATTTATCCTGAACTTCAGTATAAAAAAGGGGAAGGGTAGATTTTTGAAACGGTAGACATAGTCGTGGGATTTTAGCCTGATTTTTTAGTTTGAGAGAGCAAAACCGCAAGATTTTATAGGTTGTTAGCAATTTGTACGGAGTTCTTGGTGTGAAGCAACGAATGACTGGTGCGTGCAAGAGTGTCCGTTAAAAAGTAGCCAAGGGCTTGACGGCGAGTTAGAGGTATGTGAACGCTATTAATTAGGTAAATATGAGAGAAAGGAGAATACTTTAATTTGGAGGAAAAACTAATTATCCTTTGGTGATTCACTGAGCGCACAAAAATAGTCTTAAAGGAAGTTATGGTACAGAGATATTAAAATAGGACCCAAACTGTGTAAGGTGCAGGTGCTGCTGGGAAGGCGAATGTATTACTTTGAACAGTTTTTGAATCTTACAATTGAAAAGGAAGGGATAGTGATGGGCAACCAGGCTGAAGAGATTTTTTTTAATTTCCACTCGGAATCGGAAAGCAAGTCTTGTGGCTTTAATATCTCACCTTCAGGTAGCAAAAGTGCTTGTCTGGCTGCAGAATTTCTCTACTGCTCGCATTCTCTCCATGTTGGCTTTAGCTGTTTCTATGGATGAGTTTCTTGCGTTTTTTCTGCCCTCAAAATATATACCGACTAGTTTATTAAGAATTCATTGACACTTCGATTACGGTTCAAATTCGGACAATAAATTCGGACTATTTCATTCTTGTCCGACTCTAATCTGGAAACATGAAGCCTACACAGGGAATGTTTAGTGAAATCTTAAGGTTAGGGCAGGTTGTAATTGAAACGTGTGTGCTGTCCAATGAATTACAAGGCTACTTGTCTCAAATAGTTGTCATGATGATGTTTATGCCCTGAATAGTGC
This sequence comes from Platorchestia sp. MABIK, assembly GCA_014220935.1. NCBI lineage: Eukaryota > Metazoa > Arthropoda > Malacostraca > Amphipoda > Talitridae > Platorchestia > Platorchestia sp. MABIK. The sequence goes on from JACJUY010004850.1 coordinate 33,271, forward strand.
TCTGCATTGTGCCCTTACTTACAGGAAGTATCAGCACCTTCAGTCTCAAATTCTTTTATGTATGGAATATGCATATCATGGTCGGAAAATCAAGTGTTTCATGCAAATGAAAAGTGAATGAAATGCTGTAGTTTTGATACTTGTTTCTTGTCTTGCTGAATTTTTAAACTAAGATTGTTATAAATGTTTGATTTTAACTTACCTTACAAAACACAAAAGGCTAATATATTTTGCTTTAGGAACAAATATTGTTGAGTTTTCTCACGTGTAATTCAGTGATGCAAATTCAGCTAAGCATAAAAATTTTGCATGCAGACTGCAATGGAGAAATTTTCCTTGACAACATTCCCGTTCTGTGAAATTACACCCATTGAATTTAAAAATCAGTGGCTTTCCAAAGATTCAATTGTGTGATGGGTGCGGTGCGATGGCAGGCAGGGGTGCGTAGAGTGGCGCCACCGACGCGGCCTCGTGTTCCAGTGGGGCCGCGTGTGCTCCGCCCTCACCGCCAAGGTGCTCACCTTCATGTACGGACCCGAGTACACCCACGGTCTTGCCGGTCAGTGTTGCGCGGGCTTGTTCTCATCTAGTTCAGCTTTATTCACTTGAGTATTCAAGCTCATTTGTGTAGAAAACTGAGTTGAATCGTTGACTACGCATGGGGACATATGTGCACCACTAGGTTAATTTTTCATAACTTATCAAAATAAATAACTGCATTTAAATTATTTTACCACCTATGTTTAGAATAAATTTTAGCACACGAGGTAAATTATCATCGTGCCATTTCACACTTCTTTGGAAAGATAGGAATATAATCTTGTAGTGAAGTCGGTTTTTAAACTCTGCTACTTACAATCTAACTTAACGAACCGTAGCAACCGCGCAAACGTAGTCAACGTGTTGATGTACTTGAGAAGAGTGCGTCTAGAAGTCCAGGCACATCACTGTGTGCTGGTCTGAGCCGTTTGTTGTAACGCAGGCGGTGACGAGCTCAACGTCATTCCCCCAACGATGACCAATGACTGCGTAGCTCAGGTCTGGTTCCGGCTCCTGCACATCCTAGGTGGGTGACTGTATTCTCTTGTATGACCTCTTTTTCTTCCGCCACTCTAAATTTAATCACTGAAAATAAAAGGAAAGTGTTAAGTGAATGCTATTGAATTATACAAGCGTTTCTAGACCCCCCATTTTATTTTTCAATTTTTTCATGATAATTAGTTGTAGAATAGGATAAAAAGGAAAACCAACGTGGCTAAGAATATCATGATAAAAAAAAATGTTTCGGATTATAAAAAATCCATCTTCAGTGTTCTGAAATACAATAAATCGAAGTATTAAAACATTGTTATTTTAAATCTTCTGAATAAATCGGATGTAAGATAATGAGATTAAAAAGACATGATAAAACAAAAAACTATACAAAATATTAAACAATGGAAAGTTTCACCGCCGTATCACATTCATTTATTGACGGACGGTTTTTTAAAATGTGTATCGACTCTAAAACGCGGAGATCGGATAAATTTGATGTTGAATCCAAAATTTTAAATTTTTATTTTATTTTTATTTTTATTTTTTTTAAATATGGTCTTTCGTCAAACAGTGTTCTCTTATAGATGAGTTGGATGATTTGGTCAGGTTACAGCCGGTGCGAAAGGAGACTCCCCTGTGTTGTGCACACCTCACAAACAATTGGGCTCCAATTGTTTGTGAGGTGTGCACAACACAGTGAGAAAATAACTCAAAATCAAGCTGTTTAGTATTATTAATCAATTAGAGAGCTCAAGATAGGACTTAAGTGTTTTAATATTATTGCAATTTACATCACTACACAGTGTAGTCTACACTATCTCAAGATTTAGTTCAACTGTTGCTTCAGAATTTATTTTGTGATTTGGTTTTGCAGGTAATAAAGAATAGACTGTATTAGATATGATGACAACGGCCGATGTTGTGGAAATTAAAACCTTTGTATGGCGATACTATGTTAAAGATGCAAGTGGAGAAAGTGCGAAGTGTGTACAGTGCGGTAAGAATTTACTTTGCAAAGGCTGGTCTACCAGTGGTTTGTTACATCACCTAAAGAGCAAACACAACACAGTGAAGCCTGAAACTGTAGACCCAGTTGCGTCAACTAGTGGCTAAGAAAAGAGAATTCGTATTGGAACAAAGCGCCCTCATGCAAGGGAGAGCAGTAGTGAAAGCACTAAACCTAAACAAACAAAAATAACAAGTTTTGTAAAGGTACATCAAAGAACAAGTGACCAAGCTTGTAGCAGTTGATGGCATGCCAGTAAATATAGTTTAAAAAAGTGGTTTCATTAGAGAATACTTCTCAGATAAAGGTTTTTCGCTCCTTAAATCGCCAAATACTGTGATGTGATGGGCATGAGCAACAAATTACAATAGCATAAATGCAAAATATAGAAAAATAATGGGATCCCAGGAATTCCCAGGATTGTTTTCCCGAAATCCCGGGATTCCGGAATTTTCATTTTGTCCCGGGATTGTAAACCCTAATGTCGATCCTTGAATGAGTTGTGTGGCCTGCTCAGGTAATCCTGTGGAGCTGAGCAAGCATCAGGTGATCAGCAAGACGCCAGCGTTCTTGAAGTTCGCGATCTCGTCCGAGGCGGTGGTAGAGCCGTGCCAGCACCCGTGTCTCAACGCCCTGCCTGAAATATTCCTCGCCGCCATCAAAGTTGTGGCTTCACTTGCTGATGCCTTCATTGGTGAGACGATTTCTTCCTCATTGAGGGAATCCCCTAGGTGGGGGAATACCATTATTGTATCTATCGTAATTACCATTCCCAAGGGGAAGATGTAAGGACCCAAGTTGAAGGTAAGTTATGTTTTTGTTGAAATATAGCAGGGTTTTTCCCCTCAGGGGGATACAACTGTTGTATCTATGGGAATTAGCGCTCCCAGGGGGACTATGTGAGGGCCCGAGCTAAGGGTTAGGTNTGCCTTCCTACTTCCTCTCTTTGGATCGCCTTTGTAGCGGATAGGGAGGCTTAAACTAACTAATAATCTAATCTAATCTAGCAGGGTTTTTTGTTTTGTCTCGGACCATGTTTTGGGTTCACTGCTGTTCTTATGCTCAACGCCTATTATTTCTTCTTTGTTTATCTTGTTTTACAAAATTATTTCAATCTCACTGTCTAAAAGCAGGGTTTGGAGACACGCTTAGTATACCGTATACTGCCTTGTACACCTTATTTAAAAAAGTAAAACTTTAAATGTTAATTACTTTGGATTAAGATATTGCAGTTCCATTTGTTGCATTACACTCAGAGATATGTATCCTGACTACAAAGCTTTAGGTCTGAGAACTAATAAGGTCCGAGTCGTCTGAAAATTTATTTTTAAATGTGTGAGCGAGGAATTTTAACTTGGCCCATATTACTGAGAGGTGCAGATAAAGAATTAGTGAGAGGCTGCAGCCGCTGCGAACATCGGGCCGAAGAGCGCGCCTGTCAAGAGTTAGGGTACGTTCACACTACGAGCAGAGTGTATGTTCATATGTAAGCAGAGCAGAGCGACCTACGCAAGAATCAGTCGCTATGGAGGATTTCGTGTGTGCGTTCCTATTGCTCGCCAACAAAAAACAGAAACAGAAACACTGGGTCCATCCCATCAGCACTGACAGGTTTTTGTAGGCCATTAGGAACGAAGGAGCGTCTTGTGGTGACTTTAGGGCGAGTGCAAGTAAAATAATTACCTTCAGAAATTCAGGGTTGTACCAGAGAAAGCTAAGTGAAAAATATTGACAAATACTGACTTTTCCTTACCAAAGAATTTTCAAAATACTGACTTGTTTTCCGTTAGGATTCGAAAAAATTACCCAAGCTCAGAATATTTTGTAGCTTAGTTTCTATTTGACCCTTACTGAGGCCTCCTCCTCACCGTACGTCCTCTTTTTCATCCCATTTTACGGAAAAATGAAAACTTAATTAAAAAATCGTATATAGTTATTCCTTTAGCAGGATCATAAAATAACACACAACATAACAAGAAAAATAAAACGACATAACAAGGAAAATGAAAGCAGGTTCCTTAAATTGAAGCAATAGTAAAATAACAAATCAGAGAAAGTAGAAGAAAAAAATAAATAAATGCTTAATGAACCGAAATGGGTAAATTAAAATATAATATTACATGTTACTCTATCAGTTATATAGTTATATGATTAGTTTTACAAATTATTAGTTATATATCATACTTTTTGAATCAAGGGACAATTCTACCACTATAGGATATGACGATCCAAAGGTGGAGCCGCGGAGAAACGCTCGCAACGAGCGTTAAAAAATCCCAACGAATTTCCAGAGCGCGCAGCTCCGCTCTGCTCTGCTCCGCTCTGCTTGCAGTGTGAACAGCCAAGTGTTTCTGCATTCAAACTTATGCGAACATTATTGCCGCGCTGCTCCACTCGTAGTGTGAACGCACCCTTAGTAAGTTGATAGAGTGGAGAGTTTGTGCCGCACAAGTGGTAAACTTGGTGCGTTAATGACTATAGCATCGGTAGTCACTCTCTGCCCGTACGCCATGCTTTACCTGTAACACGTGCTGTTGCCAGTGTCTTGGCCGTAATCTTATTGTTTCGCCTGCGGGTTGTCTCCGTTATTCAGCTTTCGTGATCTAGTGCCCTCAAGTTGATTTAAGTCGACCAGGCGGCAGAGCGTAGTTTTGTCAAGTGCGAGAAACTTTCTTCAAGTCTCTGTTTTACATGCACTTTTAAGATAATTTGAACTTTCGAAAAGAATTTCCAAATAAACGCGAATTTTTAACGTTAATGAGAACTTCTGAATAAAGTGAAATTCCATCGTGTAAAGTCAACTATATGTTAATGAACAGTTAAAATTCGATGAATGTTCAATCTACATGCTACTACTATCTTGCATTGAAAGACTGTCATTGAAAAATGTGGAAAAGAAAAGATCAAATACTGGAAAAATATTTATCAAACTGAATCACAGATAATCGTCTGGCAGCATTTGTATGTGGCTAATAGTGGTGGTGATGAAGTCCCTATTGAACTAGAAGAGAAATCCCCGGCCACAAATGTCAATTTTCAAGTGACTAAACCCATCGTTATGCAACTAACAGAATGAGCAACGCATTTTCATCAACAACGTCTACGCGGGAACAGAGTTTAAAGGACGTTCAAAATATTCGAACAAAGATTTCCTAAAAAAAGCTCTCGTTGTAAGTCGTTTTTTTAGAATAATATTACAAAGACTTTTCCTTTTGTATCATTTGTGACGTCATTGAAATGTCATGTGCACGTCACATTTTTACAACTATCACTCATCTCATTACTGATCCAACCAATTTTACTGTGACTGCATTTTTGGGGGAAACATTTTCCTTTACCTAATATAGAAAAAAAAAATAAATTATCTTCATTCACTGTAAAGTTATTAACATGGGTTATGGCCCATACGGTATTGATTCCCCGTCTCCTAAATTCTATACTAAATGGGTTCTTCCTCTTTCTTCTCTTGGGAGGGATCACGTCCCTAATGGGACTAAGGGTACCTAATGTTATGAAAAAGGAACTTATTTGTTATTTTTGAATGATAAAATAGAGCTACGTAAATTTGACATGAGATCACTTGAGTTTCCTGTTTCCTCACCGGCTGTAAAGGAACTCGTGTCCTTTTTATACAGCGTGTCTCCGATGACAATTTTTACTGTGGAACTGCTTCTCTGCTTCTTTCCTCAACTTTGATTTTAGATGAAGCAGTTTCCCAGCATCTAACAAAGAAATCACCAAGAACTTGGTTCGGGCATTTCAACAGCAAGTGTGGTGTCGTACCGTTTCGCTCGTCCTGCACAAGCATTAGATTTAACCTTTCATGTCATGTGCATCAGCGTTGTTGTAAGTGTATGTCTACCACTTTCTTTCACGTGTGCTCACTTCGCATATTTGCTGGCGTCGTATCAATGTAAGGCGAGTGGGATGCCATTCTTACGTTAGTGGCGTATGTATATATGCCTGAGTAAGGACAAACATTCAAAGTTTAATTTCCATTTGTATTATACAAAAATCCTAAGGGTTTATTTGATATTAAACTTTTCCAGTATAATTTTACATTTTCTATTCACGGTTAGTATTCCCTCAGGGGGATACAATTATTGTACAGGGTGGGGCAGAAAAACCTATCCGATTTCAAATCCCTTTTTCTCAGAAGAGGGAGCAGGT
>JACJUY010004850.1:40025-66635 GCA_014220935.1 Platorchestia sp. MABIK
ATTTTTTGACAAGTTGAGTGGTTTTAATTTTATAACGTTTTGAAATCGGATAGGTTTTTCTGCCCCACCCTGTATCTATGGGAATTAGCACTCCCAAAGGGACTATATGAGGACCCGAGCTAAACGTTAGGTAGGCTTCCTTTTTGTTGAAATAGAATAGGTTTTGTTTTGTCACCGACCATCTTTTTTGGGTTCACTGTTGTAATGTATTTCAGCACCTACTACTTTCTTCTTCAACTTTTTCTTGTTTTATGAAGTTCTTACTTTGTTAACTGTTTCTGTGCACCTTGTGCATAGATTCCACGTTCCCTCAACTCCTTCCTAATTGGTGGCTTCCTCCTCCCTCTCTTGGAACATCTTTGTCGTGGTTAAGGGAGGCTAAACCTTTCTTATATAATAATAATCATGGTTAGTATACCGAAGGAAAAACTAAAAATATGGTGATCTAAATGGAAAGTTGGTATATTTCTAAAATCACAAATTTGCTTTATTTAAGAGGTGAGTACAGATTCCGCTCTCCTTCCCCGTGCTGGGTCCTCACACGGGCACCTGCACACAGGACACGAGAGTTTAGATTTTATGAATAAGCGTTGAATATTTAGGCTAAAATAACTTTATGAATCTCAGAATTTATGAATAGACTAAAGCATTGACGCTTGAATAATTTATCAGAAATAGAATTTTCAGAATAAGCTAGAATATTAATGCTAGAATAATTGTTTGAGTATTAGAATTTTATGTATGAGCTGAAGCATTGATGCTGGAACAATTAAGGAGAATTAGAATTTAAAAATAATTGAGATTAAGGACTTAGAATTAAACTAGGATTAATTAATAAGTTAACGCACCCAACACACGGCACAATACCTGGTGGGAAAGAGTTATATAAACGGTTCGGTCCAATGGGATCATCCTCTTATCAAATCAAAAGTGAGCAAGGGGCGAGGGAAGCATCTGGCCTACAGCTAGTGAGCCTCACCGCGTGTCACAACACGGCGCCGCAGCAGCACAGGCGCAGAGCCCCGAAGAATGACATCGAGCCCCCGGTATAGGAATCACTTCTTGGCCCTTCTCGAGGCTAGGACTCCAAATGGCGGTGGAGGCGGAGATGCGTGCGCGACACGGGCCTTCTTGGTGCATAGAAAACTTGGGCAAAGATTAGTGGTGGCGGCGGCGGCAGGGTATGTTGGCGAACTGGTGTCCAAGGCCCAGCCAGGGCTCTGCTTTATCTTCTGTTTGGCTCACTTGACAGCCAAAAAGTGAATGATTGGATCGTTTTCTCTTTTCCCACCAGAATTTTGTACATGTGTGCAATGAGTGCTGTTCATATGAAAGATCATAACAGTGTAAACTCGTAAAGAACTGAAACGTTTTTTGAAGTTATGTTAAACTTTAATGTAGAGTTAAAACAGGAACTTGATTGTTTCAGTTCAGTCTTCATTAATTTGTAGTGATATATCATTTTTTGTGTCTTTCATAAGAATTTATTGATGTACTGTAGTGTTGAAAATCAGCTGGGAGCTTGTTTGAAATCACTTCATTTGCAATAAGTTTCAACTCCAGTTTAGTCAGTCTGCTCTGAAGGGTTTGCGTGAGCGTAAATTTTGCCTCACCTGTTCCTTGGTTGTGGTCGTGATCGTCAGATTGAGCAGTGTTGCGTATCAAGAACAGTCAAACCTCGGCTTTCGTCCGTACACTCTTTTTCGCTACGATTCAATTCTTGTCGTGCAATTTCAAAAGGGCTTTGTCACGAAATAGTGAGACCAATACTGAATTATGGCAAAAACAATGCAAAACAAGCTTAGGTTTGACTATATTGGAAGGTATGTTCGCGTTCCACGAACGCAAATGACTCAAATATAATTCTGGTATTTGTTGCTTTCCGACCAAACGTGCGATACTTCAGAACCCATTTTTAGATTGCAATTCACGGCTCACTAGACGAAGGCACACGAATTTACTTTTGAGTGTTTCGTACGGCGATATTTTCAGGCTTTATTTTGTCGCACCAGGAGGCGAGGAGGACGACGGCAGGAGCGGCGTGGCAGGCAAGGCGAAGGTGAACAGCGTCCTGCACCTCTTCGGCCCGTGGCTGTTCGAGGCGGCTCTCATCAACACGGATCTGTCCCCTTCACCTGCTTCACATACCAGTGAGCCATCACTCTGTGTATGCAGTCTACTTTTCCATTGAACTCTTCAATCTAGAGGCTTAGAGGATGACGAGGCACGGCTTGGGTAGTTTATTTTCCAGGTGCAACTACGTAGCAGGTGGGGTTTTGCTTCATGCACATCTAATTGAAGCATTTTACGAACTGGTCAGCATTTGGGGAATTTTCAATGTACGTCTTCACAAATTGACTATAAAATAGTCTATGGGGGATGTCTGTAATGTTAAAACACAATGGATGCTATCATGGTATAATTTCTGAAAAGCTTACTTTTCATTTTAGATAATTTTTGAGCGTAACCTTGTAGCAGTTTAATTACTCACATGAGCTACACTGACACAATATCACTGGCCTCATGCTACGCAGAGTCGGAGACTGCCAGCAGTGTGAGTGGAGTGCTGAGTACAGGCAGCACGTCGAGCTCGTCGTCAGTAGCAGCAGCCGCAGCGGCCAGCAAACGGCCGTCGTCAGTGTACAGCCTGGGCAGCGACCACCGCAAGAGCACCGTCGACGCCCCCGCGTCCGCCGCTCCTGCCGCCTCGCCTGGCGCTCCCTTCGACAAGCTGGCGGCGCTGTCTCCAGCAGACTTCGAGGCAGGCAGAGCTGAGGCGCTCGCTGCGCTCTGCCGGTCCGTGCTTGTGGTCTTCGTGGCTCAGATTAGTGTGTTGATGTTGGTCTTTAGGTTCATGCGCGCTGTGCACCATCAGAAACATTTCGAGCGCTGACCACGACAATGGTGCTGTACCAATCGTTTCATCAAGATTTTGTTGAACATGCTTCTCAAGAAAAAAAATTATTTTGCTTCTATGTTAAAAATTATAAACCTTTGAAGTGATGGAAATTTCAGTAAAATTTAAACTTTGTTAGTTTCGCTAAGTGCACTCTTTCAAAAAAGTAAAAATAGTAAGGGAAATAAGGAAAGTTAAATATTAACTTTTGATCATCTAGTTTGAAACATCTTTTCAATCATAGGTTGTTTTTCTCGAAGAATTTTCTGTTCTCCGAATTTGTACAGTTTCTTCTTAGGTGTGGTACTGAAATTATTTACGTTTATATTTAGTAAATCGTAAGTGAACAGCTTATCTCATAAATTTTTGGTTGATATTGAAAAACTAAGTTTGACTTAGTTTCATAGGCTCAAACTTGTATGTAGCTGGTCATTGCTCTCAACCTGAAGCATTTCTTGCCCTAATTTCAGACCATTATTTCCATCACTTACCTCCAGTTTGTAGGACACAGGACGCTGTGTGATAACTCATTGAAAACAATACGTCTTTTGATCTATCAAATGTATTGAATTGGAGATGTTGAGCGTGGGCTGTCTGAGAACGGGAATGTTGAGATCAATTGAGCAGTGCTAGTCGTGGAAGAGAAGTGCTTTTAGTCGTGTTTCATCACTAATAGAGGGCTTGAGGAGGAATTGGCTCATATAATTCGTTGTGCTTGTTTATGTCTAGAATTTTTGGGAAGAAAATTTCGTACGTAACTGTTTAGTTTAAGAGAGTTTCTCATTATTTGTTTTATTTTCTGGCTTTAATGCAAATATTTTTTGTGTGCAGCATTGTGAGCAGCGTCAGCACTGGAGAGGAAATCCTCCCGGTGTATCTATCACGCTTCTACATCGCCGTAAGGGAGGGACTGCGCTCACCCCTGCCCCCACCCCACAAGCGGCCACACACTGCCAACAAGGTACTGCCTGACGCCTTCTCTTCATCTCTCTTAGAAATGCATTGGATTGCGTAGATCGTTTGTAACTAAAGACGAGTAGTATCGTGGCAGTAAAGTGGATACTTTGACGAATGGAGTATGTCTTGAAAATTCTTTAATAGTAGAGTGTTTGATCACTAAATGGCGCATAGAAAACATTATGATGTTGGTTTAGTGATGGTTTTGGGGGATGTGCAGGCGGTTCCGTGCAGCGAGAGCGCGGCTGCCATTCTGCTGAACGGCAGCAACCTGTTCCGTGTGGACCTGGAGGGCGTGATCACACTCGTGCCCGCCCTGCTGCCTGTGCTCACGGCGGTGCTGGTGGACCGAACTGCTCGCCCTGATAAGAAGCAGTCGGATGCCGTGAGTCTGGTGCCATGCTGTTGTGCAATTTTTTCACTTAAATTCTAGTGAAATTATTAATCATTTTCATAGCCTGTGTTATAAAGTAGATGAAGGTAAGTATTTTATCTTCTTGGTTGTGGAACGTTACTGTGCTAACATGAGTGACAATTTGGTTGGGACTTCCATGGAATTTTGACAAAGGATCTTCAAAACGATGATTTTCATTTGCGTAAGGAAATCATAAACCTTGTAGGTGGATTAATTTTGTGCATGTTGCTTTCCATATTCACAGGTGTCGAACAGCTCTTCCGGCGTCTCTGGAGACGGTGGGATTGACCAATACCTAGCGCTTAGGCGTGCTGCTACTACCATGTTGCTTTCAATACTGCCTCTGCCGCTCCATTTTCAAGTGAGTTGTGGCTCTCAATGTTGTCTTTGCCGCTTCACTTCTTGGTGAGTTGTTGCTGTCAATATTGCCTTTAGCACTCCAAAGTTCAGGGATGATTCAAGGCGTTGTCTCTCGCCGAGCTTCAAGTTAAATGAATGGAGTAGCTAATCCACGGTAATCATCACCATTTTAGTAGTCAATTAATAAATTCAAACTGTGTTTCGTGTTTGAAATGAAGGATCAAATTTAAAGCAAAAATAAGAATACTGTCTTGAATACTATTTTCATTGCCGAATTGAAAATCTTTTTCCACACTTCAAAATTTTTGAAAATGTTTCTTAGATCATAAAGAAAGTTTTTAATCAGACTAAGCATCATTTTTACTGGTCTTCAAGTAAGTTTATGATATTCTACGTGCGACTTGTGACAACAGTTGTGGGTTTGGTTTGACGCTTGCCTATGGCACTGCCATGGTAAAGTCCAACTCAAATTGCTACCCATTTTTGAGTGATAATGATTGTGTTTTGGGAGTATCCAAAACTGTCAAATAAAAAACTAGTTTGGCCAGTACGGCCGAATGCGTTGGCTCGTGTGTTCTTCATGCCGTAAATCTTGTTCAGTTCTTACACAAGTTGGTACGTGCGCTGGACCACGTCCGGTAGAAAATTATTCTTCCGTAGGTTATTGAATCTATTTAGTTTAACATTCAGGCATTAAGTTGCATTAACATGATGCTGCAGCAGAGCTGTCCAGCTTAGGGCGTGAATTTTTGACGTTGTTTCCTTCTCCTCGATGAGGGAATATGAGCACCAATTCTCTTGTCTACCCGCTTTCAGTGAAGGAAATCTGCGAGGCCCAATTTTGACGTGCAATCGATTATTGATTGATGTCATCCTGCTGCTTGCTCTGCCTCTCCCAGCCATACTGGGAGCACACAATTATCTGACACGTCAGAGAAGCATTGTTCACGCTGGTCTTAAATTTATTATTCTACAAATGCTCCAAACTTGAAGATGATTAATTTCTTGTTCATGGACGTGTCTGTTTTTTGCAACATATCAGTAACAGTTTTCATCAGTACTATCCTTTTTATCATCAGTGTGTACAATAGTTTATGGGCTCTCTTCTCAACAGTTATAGCAATGCTATAATGGGTAGTTTGAACACGGTTGAGATAAAAGATGAAATTGTTAGCATATTTTCGATTAACTAGATAATAAATGAAAGATCTTTTCAAGCTTTGCCCGCGCGTGTTGAAGGAGTTGAGCATTTCATGCAGGACTTTTGAATTTCACTTAAAATTTTTGCACTGCACGAACGTGTTAAAACTTAATATAGAAACTTTACTTCTACGTGGCAGGAGCTTACCATCAAGGAGGTGGGGGTGTCTGGTGAGCGTCACAAGCTCTCCCAGTTCCGCCCCCAGCTGCTTAACCTGCTGTCTGCTGCCCTGCAAAGCGAGACGCAACCCCACACCATCCACACCCTGCTCGGTAAGCTTCCCTCTTCACACCTACACCTTACACTTCGTGTGGAACTCTCCTACTAGGAGCTGCGCTGAGGGAATGTACCCATCGCGTCTGAGAGGAGAAACCCAGCGTCAGATGAATTATTTTTTCTTCCTGGGACAGAGATGTTAACTTCGCATTTTCTAAGTAGAAATGTTAAGTTGGTAGTGGAAGTTCGTTTTGAGCAGCAGATTCAGCTGCACTTGTTTTGATGATGTCATCTTTTTGATTTTGCTAAAGTTTGTGTGCTCACTTTTAGTTCCTCTTAAGTTTGAGCGTCTTTCGAGTGGAGTACACCCGTCTGTTTCTTGTGTTTCTGTCCTACATGTTTTGATTAGCAATGATTTCACTACTGATTGCCTCTTTAGTTAAATAAGATTTTTCTTATTTTAAACGGACCGTTTTTTTTACAATTCTAAAATTATTACAGCACACTTGTGAAATATGAAGTGTAATTTCTGTAAATTGAAGTGTAATTTTCTTCAAAACGTTGAACCTGTGAAGAAAAAAAATTACTACAATACTTCTATGCTGAACATAACCCCATTAGACAATAAAATGGTTCAAAGTTTGACTAGGACTGGCATCAGGTTTTTACCGATACTATAATGAGGAAAGAACTGCTGCTTGTCAGTAAATTTTCATGAACGTGTTAAGGTGTAAATTCGACCAGTAAAACACATGAAACTTCACAAGAGGGAATTAGAAATTTACTTAACCGGTATAGGATCAAGTTAAGAATGTCAGGAATTCTATTTTTGTAGAAAACAATTGCAAAATACTCTAACTATTGCCGTATTGTACGTGTGGTTACCAATTTATTGTTTATGTTTATGTGTACCAAAGTTCAGTGGTGGGCATCGATCCTCAAAATTTTAGTCCGATCCCGAACTTCCGATCCCGGTCAATGGTTAATTCCGAACACGACCTTCCGATCCCGCCGCCAAAAAATTAAAGCGATCCCGAACTTCCGATCTTCCGATCCTAAGATTTTAACTGCGATCCCCGGGTTTTAAAGCAATTCAAATTCAATACGAGTATACGACATCACAAATATCCTATAATACTGATATAGAACAGAACAGATGGATTTTAAATTCGATTTTTTATAATGTGACCAGACTTTGGTACACAAACAACAATTGGATATTTTTTATATTTCAAATTTATGTAACAGCGAAACAGAAATGTGAAATAGCGAAATATCACTTTTCGTTTGAACCTATGAGATACACAAGTAATTCATAATTGTTTAGACGATGGATCAACATTAATGTATTTCTATACATTATTTACACAGGGGAAAAAATATGCCACAAATTCCATTCAATGTTTTATCACTCAGTTCACTATTAAGGCTTCCAACGTCCAATAAGATTGAATCCCTGAAAACAGTGGGAAAATTGAAGAAACACTGAAACAGTAGATAGTAGTAGGGAAGTACTAATACTCCAGAGGTCGCACACGTGTATTGACACTTCCAGAGCAGCAGACCAACTGGTTTCGTCGTCTTCGTTTTGTTTTCATTTTTTCCGTTACGGCCGGGATCGGGACCGGACTTGCATTTTGCAAGAGCGATCCTCATATTTCTTATCTTTTCCACCAAAAGGTTCCGATCTTCAAGTCCGATCCCGATGTGGAAGATCGATCGTGATAGGAAGATTGGAAGTTCGGGCTTAGGATCCGAACGCCCACCACTGCCAAAGTTACACCCACTATAAAATGTTTGGCCGGTAAACATTTGATTCATCTTCTCGAAAGTCTTGGCGTGCAAAAAAAAATAGAGAATGCAAGTCAGTATAGATTTTCTACTGCAGGCTTCCAAGCTCTGCTGAGTAATCTGCTGGTTGCACTCACGCAAAAATTGAACCATGACCGTCGGTCCGATTGACTTAGTGTGGGGGACTTGGCAAAGTTAAATCTGTGTTTGGTTTGAAGGTTCAGTATATGTAATGACATGCTATTGCAATTTATGCGATGTTATGCGCTCCTCACTTAGTTCTGAAACCAGCCTCTCTGACTCTTGTATACTTTGCTTTGACGGCTGTCAGCTTGTTGATGTGCTATACGTGATGTAAAAGAGATTCATGAGAAATTTTTCCCTACATTTCAGCAAGTGAGGGCGACGTGAACTAATAATTCATCCTAGCAATGTGTCGGATTAGAATAATCTTTGCTATTTTAGTCCCTTCTCTTTTTCTTGTACTATTTTTTGTGAGTAATTAATATTCTAGCTAAATTGTATTACGCTACAAATTTAGAAAGAAACTCAAGGGCAGACGATTTCCTAATCATAACTCGAGTGCCCCTGACGTGAATGATGATTATGCCTTTCACGTAATATAGAAAGCATTGATGATAGAGAAATTCGAGTGCTGTAACACTTCTTCATGAATTTTTATGTTAGACATCACGCTAATAATAATTACATTCAACAAAGCCAATTTTCACTTGGAGTCTTTCATTGCTTTTCGAATACCCAAGTTAACATTTGCTGCAGTTCAGCTCGAGTTGACTACACCGCAACCCTGTGCTAACGCTCTGTTCTTGTGTGGTGCAGGAGGGCTGATGTTCTGCGTGCAGGACGCCAGTCTGTGGGAGGCCATGGACTCCGTGTCGCAGCACAACTACTCGCTCTCCGAGGGCAGGGATGTGCACACTCCTCTCGGTCAGTGTTTCGCTTCTACTTCCTTATCTTACCTTCCTTTGCAACCCAGACACCCGTACTGTGTGTGCTGGGTAGCAATGTCAGCAGTTGTCTCTCGCATCTTCTCTGTAAATAAAATATTGTGCTTCGTTAAGTGCTGTGAAGGTTGTGGGGAGGGATTGCTCAAGTGAGAACCACAGTTTGGAGACTAAAACTGCCTTAAAATAGGTTGCTTCAGAGTGCTTGAGAGGTATGAATGTTGCGTTTTGCTCCAACTTTGTGTATTTCATTTTAATTCAGCTTGCCCTTTGGTGCTAGCCTAAATTGCATTACTCTCTGATAATGTTTCATTTTAGCCTTTGCTCCTCCTAGTATGGTGAGCGTGTTCATAACGGGATTTTTACTGATTCTGTTTTTGAATTCGGATCAGCTCCATTTATGTTAAGTTTTACCTTTGCTCTCGTCACACTAGCATGCGTAGAGCTGTGCCTGACAAGCTAGTGATGTACATTTCAATAGCAGCAGCAGCATAAGCATGGCTGACCCTTATTTTCATGACGGCTTAGGAGGTTCGTTCGGCTGCTGTACGGTGGAACTCGAGAGGCTCGCTTCTCATTACATTGTCAGTTACCTATATCTTCTTAGATTTGCATACAAAATGACTAAATGTATTAGGATTTGATTTCTCATTTTTAAAGTAATGCTTATTATTTATGTTCAGTATTGAGTCTAGTTACAGCATTTGTTTTTGATAAGCCAAGAGTTCATGAGCTACTCAATAGCCAATTTCAATAAATTACCAACTAATCGTAATTTTCTCATCGATACACGGTCATGAGTACTATTTAATTATGTGATGAAATTAGTTTAATTTTACCTAAATGCTCTTTAAGAAGAGGAAAACTTCCCCATTTAACTCGTCGTGTTACGGTAAACTAATTTGCTCATTATCTTTTGGCATTCAACCATTTTTTTTACGAAAGAATTCATTGCCCTGTTATTTAATTGGATTAGAAAATATTGGTTGAAATATTTCCCGATTTGTTCATTTTTCAGTAACTGTGTGAGCTCTTCTTAATTAGCATCTCAATTGATGTGAATTTAATTTGACGCTCCTGTTTAAATTGCTGAAGTTTTCAATTTTATGCCTATCACTGGCTTCAGATAGGCTTGGATTGATTGCTTTTTCTATCATCAGTGTAAATGAAATGGCTTTTGCATTAGCTACGCGCGTTAGAACTAAAATTTTATCTCAGTTCTGCCTTGTGTTGGAGATATCATAAAACTTAATCCAAAATTCGCATGTAAACCTTTGTTTCAAGGTCGTGAATGAAGTTGTATGCATTTCAGCTTAGTTTATTTTTCCTTATAAATGCATTTGTATTGGTTCTAGCTTTTTCCGACTTGTTAAATTTTAAAATTTCTACAATTCTGATTTTGCTTTAGTTTAAGTTAGTAGGACATTGCGGCCTGCACTTGATTAGTTACGGCGTCAACCATTTTGAGGAACGTTCAGATTGACGGTGTTGACTACAATGAAACGCGCTTGCTTCAATGTTTGCGAGTTTGATGATTTCAACTAGTGTTCTGGAACAGGCAACCCAACTGCTACTCTTATTTGATTCCTTTTTTCTTTTTGAAGAGTTTAGCAAAGGAAGCATGTTCTGATTTCATGTTTTTTTTTTCTTCTTTCTACTTTTGGTGATCGTCATCTACTTGCGTCCATGGTACGTATGTTTGTTTGCTTGTGCATCCTGCTGTTTGCTTATGTAACTTGAATGTTGTTATCTCATTCAAAATTTCATTTCAATTTGTTTTGGATTTTGGTGTTCATTTTTTAAGTATTCTTTACTCGTCTTTGCTGCTGCCAGCAAACGAAAATTGAATTGCTTTCGTGGAACAACTAATTGATTTATGACCAAAATTCGTACCAAGAAGCAATTTTTTCTTTTCTGTTCATGTGCGTTGTTGTGTGAGAACTTTTCGTTTGTGCTTGTATTGCTGTGTGCTGGCGTGTGTGCTTGTATCGCTGTGTGATGGCGTGTGTGCTTGTATCGTTGTGTGGTGGCGTGTGTGCTTGTATGGCTGTGCGTTGTGTGCTTGTATCGCTGTGCGCTAGCGTGTGTGCTTGTATCGCTGGGGCTAGTAGGGGGCGAGTCAGTATCCTCGCTGTACGGGGCGACGGTGGGAGACCAGCAGCTGAGCAGCCTGACGGAGGGCGGCTCAGGGCACGTCATGGACAGCTCGTCCCTGCCGCCGTCCGGGCCTCCTTCATCCGCCGCTCTGCCAGCGACTCAGTTGGTCGTCAGCGCCGCTGGTGAGTGTGCCGGCACTCGGCAGGCAACATTCTCTGCTGCGGAATCAGTGCAGCCACTCGTTGTGCGCGGGTCTGGATGCTTCTATCAGCGTATACTCGTCCCACGCACTTTTGTGACGCATGAGGTGTAAAAACTTACACTCGTTTGCTTTCCAAATTGGAATTTCAATGACGTTCCTTGGTTAAGATTGCAAGAAATGAGAAAACCAAGAGTAGGATTAGCACTTTCTCTAGTTCCGACGCCTGATCGTAAGAATCTAAACATCAAAACGGTAAGTAACCATTTTGTCGCAACTTCTTATCGAATGAAAAAAAGGTCATAATCAGTCAAACTGATATTTTAAATTTGTTTTATGATTAAGCTCATATGTTTGAATGGTTATGTAGGATCAACTTCTGTATGGAACTAGTTGACCCAATGAATATAAATGATTTATTCTATTTCTATTTTTTCTATTAATTCTTTCCTGTATTGAAAATGAAAGAAACGCTTACACATTTATTTTATGCGTCCATCTGTTCCTTGCACGTTGAATAAATACCATCTCTGTGTCTACATCAAAGGGATGACACATGCAGTGTCCACCTCAACTACACACATTCATTCGTTAGATCTGCATGTTGGATGAGATTACTGGGTCAATTTTTTAGCTATTCGAAAGGTCGGCGTTGTCGGATTTGAAACTTTAGTTAGGTTGTCAGAATTTTACTTGACATTCAGAAGTGTTTCAATATTTTGCCACAAGTGTTTATGGGACTGAAACCTAATGTAGAACTTTTCGATTTAACCAAAAAAAAATTTTTTTCAAGATATGGAACTTGGTTTTAGTGAACGCTAAACATTTAGATATCATTAGCAAAGCATCAATACTATCAGGCTTCGAAAACTTGCCACCAATGGAATTCATGATCGTCTGATTACATGCCTTGGCAAAACTAGTTTAGCGAGTCATTTCTCTTGAGTTTTTTGTACGATACTGGGCGTTCGAGACACGCACACAAATTTATCATGTTCACTTAACGTACTTAGTGAAGAGTGAAAGGTTTTGCTTACAAAATAGATATTATAATACAGTGTCAGGTAATAACAGTAAGAGTTCATAAACGTGCGCCATGTCACCAGGTGTTACAGTGCTGCACAACCGCGTCATCATCACCTGAACTCCACCCATTGCTCTGAGGAGCCTCACTTGAGCCCCGCCTCTTTGCTATAGCATCTCTATTCATTTTATTAACAGAATAATTGCAGTGCATGTTCATGTTCTTAGGCTTTATGCACTTTTTGGACATAGGATCAGGCATGTTGATTGTGATTATATCTTGATGAATTTTATGCCTTAGGTAAACACACCTAAATGATTGCTTAGACAGCTTTCTCCGAGGGGTTATCGTGATTGTCAACATGAGCTGTTATTTTTACCCATGCTTTGCAATTCTTGAAATATTTACAAATCATTCTAGCTAATCTAATCATATTGTGAAACTAGACAAATTATTATAATTTATTCTTGAAAGTAACCCTATTATCCGCATTATTCTGCTCAATGTGGAAGGAGAATTGTAAACATGAAGCACAGGTAAAATTTATTGGCCAATTAACGATTCTTCACGTTTGTTTTGTTTTCTGTAAAATAGGATCTCTGTACTATGTGGGATGAGGAACCACTCGTCAAGACTGGTCTCTTCTGTAAGTTTTGGATGTGACTTCTGCGTTGCGTCCTGCATTGCCTTCAGCCGCTAGGTTAAACGTTGCTTTTCATTCCTGCTCACTCAATAGCAGCAATCAACGTTGTGTCAAAATGACATTTAATTGTATGTCTGGTACACCGTCCTGTTTGAAGGGCTTCGTCAGGATGGGATTCTTTGAATAGAGTAAGTGGAAAAAAAAATTGATGGGATAATTAATTGGAGCGATGCGATTCTATATTTATTCTTTGTGTAAAATTTTAGAAACTATAACTTAAAATATCTTGTGAACCTCCAACAGCCAATTTTCAGTTGAAAGTAAAAATTATGCATACATGAGTACATGACGAGATGAGCAAGAAATAATTTTCTTTTTCTTATCTTTCGTCAGTACACAGTTTCAAATTGAGAATACTCTGCGATTGTAAAACCTCAAGAAAGTAATTTATCAAAAATGATTTGGTATTTTACCAGATTATCTTGAGACCAACAATTTGCTTTTAGCTATCGAATGCTAGAATGAGTGTAACTCTGAAAAATTTGTTCCGTGGCTGCAACAAGTCTACACACTAACCCTCATGGGAAGTGCTCCTAGTGTATAACTGAAATACTCAAATGAAACTCTGTGTACTTACCCTCTGCAATCTACAAGTATTATGATTAGCTAATGTTTTATTTCTTGCTTAACTAACTTTATACATGTTGGTTTACCAGGCACCCAATATTTTTAGTACCAACTGCTGGATTAAGTGTTTTCTGCATGATTCTCAATTTTTTGTTCAAAATAAGTTTGAGGTCAAGAACATTACTTCAAAGAATTTTTTCATTACCTTTACTGCTAACTTATGTAAACATGTTCCTTTGTGATTTCTAAAGTTATGTTTTTTGTTAGTTTGTGTTAGAGAGGCTTAAACTAGCTTAAAATCTAATCTAGTCTTGCAATTAGCACTCTGAAAAGGAAGATTTGTAGTCCCAAGTTCAAAGGCATCTTTAAGGAATAAAAGATAATCCCAAAATCAAAATAAAAAATTCACTGAATCAGACTAAAAATTGCAAACACTAAGAAAAACAGTAGCAGCAAGGTAGTAGAAATAGGGACTACATGGCCACTAATGAGACTCTGCAAAGCAATAAATTATCTTGTGACAGCAGATTCACAAATCGGTATTCCTCAACTGCTGCATTGACTGCTCCTTCAGAATTGTCAACAGCCAATATGAGCAATTCAAAATTCTCTCATTACCATACCTCCTGCTTGGTCAAAATCTGCCACAAACAACTGACAAAGCAAATCGGCTGATCACTGCAAAACTCCCGCTCCAAATGCAAAAATTAGGAGTATGTGAGAGGCATTTCCAACACTTCAACCATTATCGTGTGTCGTGATGTTTTTTCAATCTTATTGATTTTATGCGCAAAGTGTGCGGATACACCGTGAGCATAGATTCCTCATTCCCCTCCTCATTCTACCTCATTTTTGTGGTAGAGAAGCTCAAATTAGCTGATAATCTGTAATAATACCTTAGGGTAGTTGTTCGTGTAACCTGAAGGAATTTTTAAAAGTTATCTACATTTCTTCTGACAATATTCTACTCATTGAAACAGAATTGAAAATCGCATTTCATATTGACATTTAAAATTTTACGCTGATCTGGTTTGCTATTAATTCATAGAAGGAAACGACAGTGCTGGTGTGCTTCTCAAAAAAGTGTGCTGCTTTGATTCCCTGGAAAGGTAAAATAAATGGTTCAGTAGCATATTATATGAAGTTCATTCATTAGTGATTTATCAAAAAATTAGCGTTAACTCTTAAGTGATTTCTTCATTTTTGTTTGTGCTATGTATATTTGTGATGCGAAGAATGAAATTACATCGACAGATTGTGGGTCGACTCTGGTCGTACGCTCCATTTACCTGGTGTGCCACAACCTCATTTTGTCCTGGCGCACTGATGTTAACGTGTCCCTGGCTGGACTCGAACTGCTAGCGGGACTGGCCAGACTGCACCCTCCCCATCAGGGTAAGAATTTTCCTCTTGGCTAGACCACTGATAATTCCTGTAAGAGGGTTTGTCAATGATGCATCTATATATTAAGATATGCCGATGTCTCGTTTTTTGCTCTGAGTGTGTGGCTAGCAATAATTGTACAAAAATTAGGCTACTGACACCCTTTATACACAAAGATAAGCCACTGTTACAGTCTAGCACCCCCATTGATGCAAAAGTCATTGATGCCCTATGTAAGTTTGGGCGTTGATTCGTTCTCACACTGAACTACCATTGAACATCCTCTTCACTTTCACTTTTGACATGAGTGGGTCTTGTAGTGACTAGATCAATTGCACCGGTGAATGCGAGAGCCATTAAACAGCGAGCAAACTCAGCCGCCAACACCTCAGTATTCTTCTGTTCAGAGTGAGCAACCACAAGACGGTCGAAACGATATGGAGTGTGGAGTCGTGTTTGTACATCTTACCCTTCATGTTACCTGTGGAAATAATAGACAATTTTATACGTTGCTCTATTGTTCACTTGTAGAAGAGTTTGCTGATTCAATTTTCTGTTTAATTTTAGCGGTATTTGAGCTGCATTGTTCTATCTTTTTTCACCCCGACTCTCAATAAAATGTTATATTGAAATACTGTAACATCCTTGATATTTGAGTCGTTGATTAGCTATAAGTCGTCATTTGAAAGAAAATGCTGAGTTTTATTTTTCTTTTATTGCCCAACGTTATACGGCTGATAGCGTAACTAACATTTCACTTGACGCTGTCACGTTGTTGCTCGTCATGAGCAGACTGGCTGGAGAGCAAGCGAGCGGTGAAGTGGTTGTGCGACTACATCGTGTACCAGTGCAGCAGGCCGCCCCCTGCACACTCCAAGGTACGTGGCTCTGCTGTCACATCTGTGGCTGCTAGATACTTGTTCTACAGCTGTCACAACTCTTTTGTAGTGGTTACGGTTGGTTTTCTGAGAGTAGGTTGAGCATTTTTCATAATTACAAAAGATGTATGTGCTGGCATTGAAACCCAATTGAAGCTGAACAATGGGAAATATTTTGAAATTGTAGTGTGTGTATCAATAGCCAAATTATATGATATTTGAGTAATGTAGCCGTGTTTATGCCTCTCAGAGTTCTTCGTTTGCTTACACCAACTGACAGCTTTAACTGGAACTAGCTAATTTATGCGATTCTTAATTTTATGTTGAACATTTTCGCGTCATTGGTACTGGCTTCTAAATCTCCTGTTTGTAATGTGTACAATCCACAGGACTTGCACTCCACCATAGTGGCAGCCTTTCAGACGTGCAGCGTGTGGCTGCTGTCGCACCCGTCTCTGTTGCTGGACCAAGACTGCCTGGCGACCCTCCTCGAAGTCATCGAACTCGGCATCTCAGGCGCCAAGTCTCAAGTAATGAGGTCCTAGGTTCTTTGATGTCTCTGACTGAGTTCGTAAATTCACGCCAGCTCAGCTTGAACGCTCGACTGAGGTGCATGTGAACACGAATTGAAAATTTTACTGTTTCTAGAACTGCTGTTCGATTTGTTTTACTATTGAGTTGAAGATGGTGTTGGTTATTTGTGCAGAACAAAGGTCAGGTGATTCTGAAGCACGAGAAGGCATTGAAGCCCGCCAGCTTGAGGGTGCGTGACGCGGCAGAGGCGCTGCTATCGTGCGTCCTCTCTCAGGTATGCTCTCGTGTGCACTCTTAATTGTGATATCGTGCAGAATATATTTACTTTCCTGTTCTTTAACTTTATGAGTGATTGAGTCTGCTGTTGCTAGCTTATTTATTATCATTCGAGACAAAACCCCGTATAAACGAAGCTGTTGTGTGTATCTCAAAACAGAATCAAGACTTGATGGAAAGATAATGGAGGGGAAATATATTGAAATTAATTCCAGATCATAAGGCATCAAACTTAAATGAGATGTGTGTAAATCATCAATGTGTCATAGTTTCCCAATTTCATCTAGGTTATTAATTCCCAGACGCTAAAAACTTATTTTCTCCGTTGTCAAACACTTGTACTCGCCGCTTCAAATTGATCGATGAGAGCAACACTTCAATGGTACAATTCGGTCGCCTAGCCTGAGAGTTGGTGTGGTGCGCAGGTGGGCCGTTTGCCGGCGTCGTGTGGTGTAGAGTTGGTTTCGTCGCAGCTGGACGAGTGCCTGCTGCTGCAGCACTGCAATACTTGGAGCGCGCAGGACCCGCTCACCCTGCACACGGCCTCTCAGCACTTCAGGTATGCCATTTTGATTCCTCAATTCCTTTTGTGAATCGTGTTAACAGTGTGATTTTTTAAAGGAAAATTTAATGGAATTAAGGCAGTTACTGGCTTTTGTAGCAGGAATAGTTTACCTTGGCTTCATATATGTATAATAGAAATTTTTATCAAACGGAGTTATGGTCGCACTGTAGGCGCTACATTATGGCATCACAGATCATAAAGTACATTTAAAGCTAATTGTTTTATGAGATTGTTGAGAATGTATAGAGTTGAACCTTTTAAGAAGGGGCTGTCGGGAATGATTTTGAAAACGGGTCCCCAAAGGAAAACTCAAGCAAGAACTTGCTTTTGACGTCATCTACTGAGTTTCAGCATAGATGGTCGTCAGACACGATGGCTGATTTTTTTCTTTCATGAATGAGTAAAGTTCGAAAATATGTTACAAAATCTGAACAAAAATTGATAAATAAATGAGTAGAGCATAATGATTTCTTAATAGCACGAAACATTAATTAACATTTTGAAAAGACTTCCCACTACGCATGTTTGAACATCCGGCAGAAACGAGTTTTTAAGAGGGAGTAGTATTGCCTGTACATTTGCTGAGTTTGTTCTTGCTGAAATTGTGTGTTTGAAATTTTTTAGTTAGTTTCGTGCCGTGGAGTAAACAAAATAGGTGCAAAATTCAGTTCATTAAGGAAATGAGAGCATTCATAGAAAAGTGCAAAGCTTTAGTGAAACGAAACGACTGGAGGAGAAAAGCTGATTATAGTCTTACAAGGTTGAAAATCTATTTCTATTAGAAAGGTTTCTTGTATGCCTTTATGATGTTTTACTGTAATTGTCTTTTTGAGCGTAAAATTTCTCAGTACAGTAAAATTTTGAGAAGATTTGATGGAACTGACGTAACACGTGTTGAAATTCGCTTATGAAAAGATCTCTGGGTCATTTGTTACTTTGATTGAGAGAATGGAGGGTGATCCAGGGACTAAAATGTGAGTATATTGAGTATCTGATGACAAAGATGATGAAAAATGTCCCTCATCATTTATTCATGACTGAATAGAAAGTTCCTTAATTGGTTGAAGTTTTTCTATAACTAAAGTTTGATTATTATTTTCTCAGCAATAAACATACCTGATGGGTCTGCTATGTGTAGTAATGAAAAATCAATTTCCTTGCTGTGAATAATGATGCCAATTTTTAAATGTACCCAATATACCAGTGAAGTTTTGCAAATCAGTTTCTCGTCACATCGAGATACGCTGTCCTGTGTTAGCGTCTCGACCTGAGCTCAAATATCACTGAAACGTTGTTTCCTCCTGGTGCACTTGAACATGACTAGAAAACCATTCGCTAAATTCAAAACACATTAATTAAACGCCATTGTGAGTTTTCAAGAATAAAACCCCTGTACAATAATGATGATGATTTTAAAATTGTATGTGAGTTATATTTGAGCTAAAATGCATCACGATACTATAAACTTAAATATTTGCAACGAAAGAACTGCATGAGTTGACATGAATTTCTTTCTTTATTATTCAATGTATAATTTCAACACAGTAAGTGGTGTTACTGTTTCCATCATTTAAAGTTGTCCCATCCATTGCAGATACTACGTGTCTCAGAACAGCACACTGCTGGCTCTGCTGGAACAACCACTTGGTAACAATCAGGGTGAGCTCATCGTCTGCTTTTCCTCAAATTGCATTGACAATGCAGTACTTGTGGTTTTTGTGAATCTCCTGGATTGCAGTGTGGAATAACTTATTTTCAACTTGTACGAAAGTAACGAGAGTTTCTTTTATTAATTACATGATTTGACCTCATTTAGAATTAGCTTTTAAACAACTGTATGTAAAATAACAAATGCGATTTGAATTTAGGTTCATTTTTAATGAAGATGACCTAATTTGGATTTATGTTTAGTTGCGCCCTCAAAATGTCCACAGCTTACCATTCTTCTCAGTGAATTCTGTTTGGAAAGTCTAATAACAATTTTTTAACTTCAATCTCTTACCGTAAGCTAACAAAATACTGTATGTAACTTTCATACGCGAGATTCTCCATGCGCTGACTCGCGAGGCTCGTGAGCGCTCTGTAGCTCGTGAGCAGCAGCCCCTGGAGGGTGCGCAGGGGTTCATTTGTGGCTGTCCTCTCAGAAAGATACAATTATTGTTTCTATGGGAATTAGCGTTCCCGGGAGGAAACATAAGGTCCCGAGCTCATAGTTAGGTTAGCTTTCGTTTTGTTGAAGTAGAAAAGATTAATTTGTTAGGAACCATCTTTTTTCGCTTCTCTACCGTCCTGTTCTTTAGTGCCTCTTACTTCTTTTATCAATTTTTATCTTGTTTCGTAAACTTATTTCCTAAATTGCGGTTTCTATGCCCGGGGGATTCTGTGTGGGATCACACCTTGTGCATAGATTCCTCATTCCCGTAGCTCCTTACTTGATAGTGCCTTCCTTCTTCCTCTCTGTGAAACATCTAGATTGTGGTTAGGGAGACTCTAACCATCTTAACTCATCTAATTCTTTGCAACTGTGTAGGAAGAAGACTTTTCATCTTGGAGAACTCAATGGTTAATGAGAATGAGGAACATTTCTTTGTCAACAATGAACGCGTATGCTGATCCTAAGTGTTGTAGCATGTTCTTTAGAATGGACTTTTCAGAACTAACTTGAGCTTCTTCTTAGCACTGATGTGACAGCACTGGCAATTATAACACCTTGATTCTGTTTGATTTTACTAATTTTTCTATATCCTGCTGTTAATAAAAGTGGCCTGAGTGTCCAATCGGCGTGTTATTTCTTGAGCTTTATTTATTTCATTTCTGTCTTTTTTATTTTGAATTTCTTTTATAAAGTGATGTCTATTTGTTCAAGCGCAGTTGTTGGACCAGGTATGTCTATTTTTCAACTGTAGAGCTACAGTATTGACAATGATCGAGAGCAACTGAAATGTCAGGTGACAAGACTATTTTAAAAAATAGTCGAGATTTCCAACCGCCTAAGGTTTTGTATTTTTTTATGATTCCGAGTCACTATGCAAACGCCAAAATTTCGTCCTTTTTAGAATTGCTCATGCAATATTTTTGTGAAAATTATCCTAAATATGTGTAAAAACACGTCAGAACAGTTAGTGGTCAAAGTTAATTAAAGTGACAGTGTTGTGGTGGTGCCTCAGAGTACATTAGCGTGTATTGTTCGTTCACAAAGTTCATGCTGATGAGTCAAGTGGTTGTTGATATAGTAATACCGAAATCGTAGCACATTAGTGAGTTTACTCAAGTAAATTTATTTTCTAACTGAAATTTACCGTTACTTGTGTTGAAAGATCTATTTGCTACGCACAGGTCCTTAGCTTTAAATAATAATCGAGACTGAATTTTGAATCTATCGGTACCATGCTCAAGTCGATAATTCTAGTGACCTTTCACACTACGTGATGCTTCCCCTGCAGACCCTCAGCCGAGCGTGACCGCAATCATACGAGGGCCGTTTGGCAGGAGCGTGTGGAGCCTGCAGCTGCGGCACCTGCCGCGGCACCGCTCTGCCCCCTCTCACCACTCCACCAACCCGGGCCGCCCGCTGCCTCTCAACGATTGCGGCATCAAGCACAACGTCAAGCCTCAGTACTTCCCAGATTCTGTTGACAGGATTCCGCTGTGCAAAGCGTCAGTTTTTGATCTTATTTCACAATTTCTTGAAATTTATTTGTGGAAACAAAGTGAACTCTTTGTCATTTTATTTATTTTTACTGTGTTGTTTCTATTTCGTATTAACTTATACTGCATCTTTAATTTCTTTGTGTGATTTTTTCTAATGCTTGGAAGTTAGCCATTTCTGCGAATTAATTTTAGTGAATTCTTTGTTCTTGACTTATGTCTTTCTTTTAGAAATATACGTCTGTCTCAGAACTTAAGTCGTAGCTCATACTTCTCTGGTGCAAAGAGAACGAACCACGAAATGTCTTCATTTCTTCTGAGAGAACCCGATGTAAAGTATTTCTCAATTGCTGGCCCACAATTTTCATAGTTTTCTGGTAATTTTTCTTACCTTTTTAGTGACAAGTCTATTCCCTCCCTGGAGAGCGTGATTCACGCCACGGAGAAATCCTCTAACGACCATGAAAAGCTTCTGCAAATCTTGGAACACCAAATGGCATTTGAAGATCAACTTGAAAAGAAGGTGGGCAGAATACGAGTTTACTGAACAATTTTAATAGGAATTTTTTGTGTCGGTTAGTTTCTTCTATATAAAAAACACGCTCACTTTCATAATTTCTCAAAAACTGGTTATACGAAACGAGGCTTTTCTACTATTTATGGTACAATTATTATAGAGGATTTTTCAGAATTTAATTACCATAAAGGATAAGATAATATACTTATTGGAAAAAATTACTCGTTCACATTAGGGTTCACAACCGCGCTCTGTTGAAATGAAACTTCTGCCCGCATGTTCTGAATATATTTATGCATTGATGCTACCAGTTTTTTGCTCTACAATAGCTATGCTTTGGAAACGGGATTACTGAAATGAGTCGCTTGTAGGCTATTCATTTCACTCGTATGTATTTATTGGTATTGAAGTAAAATACTTTTATTTATTTTTAACATTCCTGCGTGCGTCCATTAGAGGTACACAGTTAGCTGCCAGAATATCACCTTGATAACATCAGGCGTGAATACGAGTCTTGCCGAAAATTCTCAACCCATCAAGGGGTATAGGATAGGCAATAAGTTTTGATTAGGTAGGTTTGTGCATCGTATACTTTAAAGACTGGCGCCTCAATGGGCTTATTGTTTGGTTAGTGCAGCTCTAGGTAAGCCTTCAGGATTTTTATCCTAGGTGCTCACTTGGCATCTTTCAGTTTTTAGGCCCCCCTTCAGGGGGATACAACTATTGTATCTATGGGAATCAGCGCTCCCAGGGGAAAATGTGTGAGGGCCCGAGCTGAGAGTTTGGTAGGCTTTCTCTTTGTTGAAATAAAATGTTTTTTGTTATGTTAAGGACCACTTTTTTTCAGTTCACGGCTGTCCTGTTTTTCAGCACCTACTACTTTCTTCTTCAACTTTTATCTTGTTTCATGAACTTCTTTCTCAACTTCATAGTTGAGAAAGCCCCTTCAGCATAGGTTCCTCTTTCCCTTATCGCCGTACTTAATGGAGCTTTCTTCCTTCCTCTTTTAGAGCGTTTTTTTAGCGGTTAGGAAGGCTTAAACTAGCTTCTGATCTTCAGTTTTTATGCCTTCTTTGCGATGTCTTCTTTGATTTTTGTTGTTCTTATCTAACTTTTAACTAGCCGTTTCTATGTGCAGTGTATTTTACATGGGAACACACATTAAACATATATTCCTCGTTTTCTCCAGTTTGTTCTAAAAGGCTCCCTCTCTTGGCTTTTTTGAGATCGCCTTTATTGTGGTAAAGGCGTCTTAAACTGATAGGGCAATTTGAAAAACTTTCAATTTGAAATAACACTATACACCAAGAAAATTTGAGATGCTCAC
This sequence comes from Platorchestia sp. MABIK, assembly GCA_014220935.1. Lineage (NCBI taxonomy): Eukaryota > Metazoa > Arthropoda > Malacostraca > Amphipoda > Talitridae > Platorchestia > Platorchestia sp. MABIK. Next base: position 62,545 of record JACJUY010004850.1, read on the forward strand.
AGTTGTTCTACATTGTAGTGCAGAGTGAAGCAAGAGCTGGGCGAGAATTTTGAGTTCCTCACTCTGAACGAACTTTCTTTCCTTATCCCTCCCGTTGAATTAGTTAGATAGTAAATGTATTGTGCTATTATTAGTAGTGTTGAAATTGTAGAAAAAAAAACATTTTTAATGAATAAAGACTATTAAATAAACCAGGAGAATATTAGCCTTTGGGGTACAAATGTTTTAATAGTAATGTTCGATCTAGTATGAATGAGCTTTGCAATCTCTGCTCGAGGAACTTGCTGAAAAACACAAATTGAAAACCCTTCCTTGTATTTATTTTTTTTCATATTCGCTCACTTTGCATGAATGTGAGATTAAATTGGGTATGAAAAAGTTTCCCATGCTTAGATTCAAGCTGGCGTTATTTCTTAATGTATTTCAAGTTTTCTACTCATTATTACACGTGTATCTTGTAAGCAAAATATTGACGAGAGGTTAGCGTAATAAATCAGTAAGATGCCGTTAGACTATAGAAGGCTGTGTGCTGTGTTAATGTCCCTATGAACGTCAGTGCATTTTGTGAGGCCTACCGTTTCAGAAAGAGAACAGAAATAATGTGTACTTATCTAGCTCAATTATTGGTTGGGTACCATGAAAGCATGGGTTCTTCATCCACAGTGCAACTCTTGTTGATTGCCAAGCTCACGATAGTGTATCACATGTAGCAGTGTGTTTATGAGGTGCTAAATAAATCTTTGAACTTGGACATTGCAGGCGTCAAGCAGAGAGTGTGAGGGCGAGGAGGAATGCTCGGCCCCGCCCGTGTGCCAGGAGTTCCAAACAGCGCGGCTGCTGCTTACGCACCTCGGCCTGCTCTCTGTTGACAGTCTGCAGGTCCGCGTGTGCTCTGCCTCTCGTGCCCCTCGCGTTGTCCAATCAGTTTTAATGCAGTTCATAATTTCTGCCACTGATAAATTTAGTCCTGTCCTACACTTATCCTCATTTGAACCGGGTTTTGAAGATGTCTTAAATATTTCGTGGATATTTTCATATAAATTGTTTGTTAAGTTATCAATTTACTAATAGTGAAAGTTAAATTCAAATTTTGTTGTGATGCGACAAATTTTTCACTGGATAACAGAAAAAATTTTCCTTCCCTCTTCAAGAAGTTTTGTAGCTTATGAATAACATTCTTGTTTAATCCTCTAATCGGAAAAGCGGGAGGAGAAGAGGGGATTTTCAAACTGTAGTAGCTCTCTTTGTCAGCGTACCTTCGGAAATTAGCGCTCCTCTACTTGGTATCCTAAAGGACCGCAAATTCTGGTGTTGCTGATTTAAGACATGAAGCCCTATTAGCGTACATAAGGAGGTGTGGTCTTCACATTTTCAGGAGCTTCGTGACGCTGGCTCTAAACATCATTATGTGCTTTACTGTCGCATTTGTGAAGTCCAACTTTTAATTTTTGCTCTGTATATTCTTAATTTTTTGACCTGAATTTATTTCGGTTAGTTCAGGCTTAGCGGTAACTGAGCCTTTCAGGTTGGTAGAAATAAGGAAATAATTTGTTGTATTGTGACAGGTTTAAATTAATAGCTGTTCGATGTTTGCAATAATTTTTGAGCTGTGTACGGCATTGGCATAAGAATAACACTGTCCATCGTGGAACATATTTTTTAAACAACGATTGCGGAATATTATTTTTTGTAGGCTTCAAAGTTAGTGTTTTTAATTAGTTATATAATCGTCAAAAATTTTTCAAACTTCTTCGTTAAAGATAAAGATCTTAATCGGAGTAGATTTCGAGAAATTATTTCCATGCTTGCTTTTCTTCTGAAATTTAGTATGAAAAGTTAATTTGGGGAGAATTATTGCTATTGTTAAGTGATTAACAAATGTTGCCTGATTTTTATGAGCATTTATTGTGATTTTAAATGTTATTTGATGCGCGTGATGTTCAGTGCGTGGGTGAAGGAAGCGTGCCTGACCTGGTTGAGCTGGACTGCTCGCAGACAGGCTTCGTCAGAGACCTGGAGGCGCTGGATGCCACCAACAACCGCAGTGTGGACACCGTGCACGTCTTCTATGTGGCCGCTGGCCAAACGTCCCCTCAGCAGATACTCAACAATGTTGTGAGTTTTAGTTCAAAAACGCTTCAAGCGATGGGATTTTTTTTTAAATGATAATGTTACTTAATAGATTTCTTTGCTGTTCATGAGGATAATCAGTAATGTGTTAAATGCTAAGTGACTTTCATGAACACCTACGTTGCACTTGCCTGAAAAATACCACGATTTTAGACAAAGAAGTTTAGCTAAATGAAAATTCATAACTCTAGAAGAGCATATGTTAACTTACAGAGATAACTAGTGTTGCAAAAGTACCAAATTGAGCAGAAATAGATAAGCGTCGTGAATTCATGCCATAGGTATAGCTTTCGTTCTGTGCGCGATATTTCATTTTGGTGATCCGAAGTATAAAAAGATGAACTAGACTTAAATTTTACTGCACATATTTTGTGACTGGAATTTACAATAGTACTTCCTATTGCGTGTTAATCTTTGTTTAAATTTTGATTCATACTACGAGTTTTCGTCCGCCCTAAGTCTAGACTCCAGCGACGGGCGAAATTTTTAGTTATGAGGGGATTTCATCTAGACACCGTTTGTTGGGACTGACCGCCCATGTTTGTTTTGTTAATTATAGTCTCTGTTCTGTCGCTTCCACACTGGCGCCTTGTATTTTCTTTAGAATCCATTGTTCTTAGAAGTGGTCGTGTGACAGTGTTTTTTAACTCTTTTGTAAGCTCCTATTACAGAGAGTAAAAGCCTTGACAGGTTTTCGTATAAGATGTTCCCAATAAAACTTTGTCGACAACTGTGGAGAGTACTAACGTACGAAATTACTTCGGTTTCATTAGCTACATTTAATTCCGATGAAATTCAATTCAGAATTCAATTCCAATTCAATTTTAATCGGTAACATCGGTTTGTTCCTCACAAGCAATCGCCAGAGCAAGCGAGGACCTGGTCATCACATCAATGTGCTTTATAAGTGCAAGCAACTAATCAGTGTTCATGTTTTAAAAGGGCAAAGCACACACAAGGTGGATACATGAAAGAATCAGGTGTTCTGTTTGAATAAAAACACCCTGAGAAGAGTGGACCGAACTGTGAAGCATAGTTTATAGTAATAGAGATCTCTGAGCTGCAGGGAAAATGGTTTGCATATTCTTAGACGTGCTTCTTTACAGCTCAACAAAAATTCATGAGCAAGGAACTGATTACGTTTGTAGAATTAAAATCATTAAGGGGTAAAATAATGACAACTTCCTCACAGTTCTAACGTAAATGATCTGTTGAAGCATGTTAATTCTTTCCTAAAGTTCAACAACGTTTCTTTTACTATTGTGTTATTTCAATGTTGATATGTGTTATTAAAAAGTATTTCGGACTGTTTATGGGTAGACCCTTAAGAGGGAGTCATCTATTGTATGTAAAGAAAATTAACACTCTCAGGAGGAAGACGTGAGGTCCCGAGCTAAAAGTTAGGTACGCTTTCCGTTTGTGGAAATGATAAGGTGTGTAGTTATATTAACCCGCAGGGTGAAAGAAAAATTGTATCTATGGGAATTTACACTCCCATGAGGAAAAATGTGAGGTCTCAATCTAATGGTTAAGTAGGCCTCCTTTTTGTTGAAATAATACGTTTTTTGTTATGTTAAGGACCAACTATTTTCGGTTCTGTGCTCCCCTCGGGGGGGTACAGCTATTGTATCTATGGGAATTAGCTCTCCCAAGGGGGAAATGTATGAGGGCCCGAGCTGAGAGTTAGGTAGGCTTTCTTTTTGTTGAAATAAAATGTTTTTTTTTATGTTTCATCAAGGACAACCTTTTTTCGGTTCATTGCTGTCCTGTTTTTCAGCACCTACTTCTTTCTTCTCCAACTTTTATCTTATTTCATGAACTTCTTTCTCAACTTACTGTTTCTATGCCCCTTCTGCATAGATTCCGCATTCCCTTATCTCCATACTAAATGGTACCTTCCTAGAGATGTGACTAAAAAAAAAACCGTGCTGTTTTTTTTTAAAAAAACATGTTTTTTTTAT
>JACJUY010004851.1:33010-63225 GCA_014220935.1 Platorchestia sp. MABIK
TCAACTGAGGTAGCGCGCGCAAAACTGACGCAACACCCTACTCAGCCTAGAGAGAACATGTACCTGCATCTTCACATTCGTTTGCAAGAAGCTCTGTTTGTAATTTGCTACGTAAGAAGCTGGTACTTGTTGTGTGACGAATTCGTCACACTCGGGCGTAAAGGGTTAACCTCATTCCTTACATTCCTACAACAAATGAGTAATAAAAATCTTCATATTAGTATCCTTTTATTTTTAGATTAGAAATGAATTGCAAACATGTTCTGTTAACTTATCATTTATTTACTTCGTTTTGTATTCATTACTAGCAGTTAATTAATTACCTACTTTAAATGTTAGAGAATATTGGAAATTCCTCGTGATTGGAGCAGAGGCATTGTAGAGCTTTTACGTAGTTAGGTAATAATATTTTTAATAAGGTCAGTTATTTAATTCTTATTGCAAATCTAAGAATATAGTAATCAATATGTTAACTTGGGTATACCTTTATTCAATAAGCTAAGTTACTTACTAACATAACAATGAATTCATTTATTTACCAACTGTTCCCAAGCTCATGACTGACATCAATATCTATGGTGCTGCTTGATGGTCAAACTTTCCTCCCTGTGTTTCTTCGAAGTAATAAGTAGAGGGGTAATCATGATGATGGTAATATTGTTTATTTTGAGCTACTCTTTAGATGATTTGCTACAGGCATTATAGCAACTAATTTTTTCAAAGGTTTTACTTCATTAATCTAGATCCACTTGCAAGCAATCATTAGAGGAATTCACATAAATTTTTAGATTTGCCTTTAGTTAGGTTTTCTTCAAAGAGTAAACTATCTTACATTGTCCTGAACTTTTATAAGATATAGTAGCATACTGAGTTTTACCAGGATTTATTTCAAGTAAACCAGTGGATTTTTATTTTTGTTTTTAATCTTCAAACAAACTTTAGTAACAGAGACTCTAAAAATAATGTATAATTAGCTTCTATGAGATCTTGATGATGCGTTTGTGTTAATTTGAATTTTTTATCCAAAATAAACCTGGAAAGCTAATATAGTTCTTTTTATGTATAAATGGATTTTTTTAAATTATGACAGCCATACTAATTTTGTTTGTGTATATTTTTGTCTATATCCTCAGAGTATTTTGACTTGCTTAGCTGATACCTGTATGAGATGCAAATTTTCTTGCTCCACAGCTTTTGTATACAGTGGTATCTTGGTTTACGAATTTAATTTGTTCCGAATGCCACCTCCTATCCCAAAAAATTCATATTCCGAAAGGATTCTCTATCAAGAATGTTATAAAAATTAAATGATTTCTTGCACCCATCTATGAAGGCCCATTTTAATTAATTTTTCTTTACATATACATACATTTAATGAAGAAATTGTTCCAGTTCAACACATGTTAAAATTCAAAAATAATCACTTATCATCTTTATTAAGAGAACACCTAATTGTTAAAATTCTAAATTTGTGTTTGAGTGTTCTTTTAGTATAAATAAGTGATTATCTTTGTATTTTAACATGTGTTGAACTGGAACAGCTTTGCAAGCTGGAAAAATTAAAGAAAAAATTAATTATGAAAATTCCAACTAAGAAAACGATGTCTGATAAGAAAATGAACAAGCAAAGGGAAAATTAAAAGGGGCTTAGGGGTGGTGGGTATGCGTGGGAGGAACCACATGACTCCTTTGTGAGATGCTGTCATTAAGTTATTCTCAAAAAAGTACAATCACGAAGCGTGGTGTTATGGCTTGTCCACAAAAAATGGGTACCTGGGAAGGAAATTCAGATTCGTAACCCCCAAAAAATTTGTAACCCAATACGAAGGTGTCACTTTGTAACCCAAAAACTAGTAAAGGAAGGCATTCGTAACCCAATATATTGCATATTAATGTAAGTCATATATTATCATTCCAGTCCTTCCATAAGATGCATATTATGTAATAGTCCTTTTTTATTTTCTTACTGTCAGGTCAAATAAAATTGGTAAAATTTTTTGCTACTATTCTCACATGTGCAAAATTATTTTAAGTGCATGAATTTTAAAATCTACTATCAAAGAATTTCAGTGGTAATGTATACATTCTTATAAGTAAGATGAATTGGTTTATTATGAAAGAAAATTAGTGGAAAACATTTTTTTATTATGCACCTTGAAATAAACGCCTATTTTTACTTTCTATGCTATAAGGGAAAAATTGACATTGTTCACTATTGCCATTGTGGCTTGTTTTAATAAAGGTTTTGATATTTACGAGATTATGAACAAAAGACATCAGTAATGAAACTGAGAAACATGTATAAATTCTGATATTGTAGATTTGTCTGAACTTTTTGGTTTTCAGCTTTTATAAAATAATATATGCTTATTTGTAAATATCTCAAATTCAGGGTGGGCATTAAAAACCAACCAAAAAAAGACCTTACAACCCCAAAAAACTATCAGTGTAGTGTTTTTTAAAAAATTTAAAATCACATTTGAATGCACTAATCTGTAAGAAAGGCACCATGCAGGTTTTATTGTTTTTCTGTCATTTGCCCCATTTTCAAACTTAATATATTCAATCTAATTTGAACCTTAATAACTTCCTATGAGTTGTACCAACACAATTTATGTCATTGTGTGGAAGTCGGTGTCGGCAGTGGTAGGTCTTAATTGCATCATCTTACAGATTAGCATTTGGCCTCAAATGTTGGAATATTTTGAGAAGCATTTGAGCTTTCCCTGCCCCAAACGTTGTCACCAACAATGCCAACTGGTAGTATGTATCTAGATCACATCATAGAATAGAACTGGTGAAACTGTATTTTCTATTTCACTAAAATAAATATTTGAACTAAAGAAAATTTTTCCTAGAACATCTAAGGGCAAAGGAACTCAAAAGTCCTTATTTCACTGGTGATGGTGCAGTTGACTTCACTGTAGTTGGTGCTAATGCAGAAGAAAAGGGAATTGACGGCTAATTGATGTCACTAAAATTGGTCATTGCAGAGCCAGATCTTGAGTCAGAAGGGCTAACTGTGTTAAATGCTAGATGTGCTGTACATTCTTCCTGCTCTGCTATTTGTTCTTGCTTTTTTTTTCTCTTTATATGTTTCCAAATTATTTTGTATCCTCTCTATCTTGTCGATTATTTTGTCACCAGAAAAGTCACAACAAACTTTAGTTGAGTCCCCTTCTATTTCAATTACATGACTCCAGTGCACTTCTTTTCTCCTACCACAGCCTGAAAGCACTGCTGATATATTAATTAATGACAAACTCTGTATCTGGAGGCAATGGAATACATTAATTAGGGGTCATTTACTTGTGAGTCTATGGTCATCCAACTTTAATAATCTAAATACACAAAATACAGCTCACAGGAGTTGGGTATTTAATTATTAATATTTATTAAAAGAAATTATGAAGGCCCTAAATCAAAAATGATCAGCAAACACACACACACACACATACATCCAACACTTCTGAACTGTGGAATACAACTAACTACCTTTCATTCCAAGCATCGCCATCTCTTGCTTACAGGAAGCCAGTAGGCCCAACAAGTTAGGGCAGATGCAGACCCTGCTATCTCATATTGTAGACAGGAAACTTGCAGGCCTAACAAGCTAATGCAGATACTGAGCCTGCAGTATTGAGTTAAACTGACAGCAATATTGAGAAATCCTGAAAATCAGAAATTTATAAGTTACCAAATCATACTCTTGATAGGGTTGGCAGCTAACTGCTTTTGACTGGAGTAGCTTGAGCTGTGTTCACAACTTCATACTGCACACACAAATCATTAATGTATGCATAAAAAAATACTTAGATGAATTTAGGATGCTGTAATCCAATAAAAAACAAAAAAATAATTAAACTCCCCAAAACAGAAAAACGTAGGTGGGCTTTTTTTTAATACTGTTTTTCCAATCCTGCTAAAAATAGTTTAAATTTTCATTGGTAGTATACTATTTTCTTTGAGTTATTGCTAATAATTGTTTTCCTACAGACAAGCCTGTTGAAGAAGATGTTGCCCCCGTCAGAAGCACAGACGCATACAAACGAAAACCGGCCCCTGTGAAGCCTCTGAAAAAGGTCCAGAAAACTTCCAAACAACATCAGTTCAGTGACCCTTGTCTTGTGTCAACATTCAAAGGCCACACTGACCGCATCACTTCTGGGGCCGTGTCTACCAATGGGAAAGGCTTAGTTACAGCTGGCCTTGGTGAGCAATGTTTTATTGGAATTTATATAGCCTCAAAATTCTGATATTCTTGTTGGGGGTGACTTTATTAGCTGTCACCATCCATGTTCCACATTCAGTAATAACAAAGGCAAACTTCATTATCTTCCTTTTAGTAACAAAACAAGAAAGGTGTGAAGTCTCACATGCCTTGTAAATGTGATCTGGTGCAATTATCTATTTTATGTACAATTTCTGAAAATTAGTTACATGAATATTTTCACCCAGTGGATTATGATGGGTGGTCTAGTTCATTCCAAAATTTTGGCATTGGTGTGCAATTTTCATGCCATCTTGAATCAGTCTCAAACTCCCATATTTGCAAATAAAACACACTGATAAGGAATGGGTTTCATTTTTTTTGTGCTTGTGTAGCAAACATCAAAACTTTTTGAGGTAGATTTGACTAATTGATCATGACCATGTCATGGAGTATTTAGTTTCCCATGTTTTGAGCTTCCACATCCTCACACTACTACACATACTCCATTGATGTCCATTTCTTATTAAGTGTTGCTCTTCAAGGGAATACAACTATTGTATCTATGAGAATTAGCATTTAAGGGGAAACTGTAACGTCCTGAGTTGGAACTTAGTTAAGCCCACCCATTTTTTAAATAAAATGCATTTTGTTTTGTTAAGGATAACCTTTTTTTAGTTCACTGCTGTCATGTATTCAGCACCTACTACTTTCTTCAACTTTGATCTTTTCGTAAACTTGTTTCTTAACTTGCTCTGTACATAATTTTCCTGTTCCTTTAACTCCATACTAAATAGTGCATTCCTCTCTTTGGAACACCTTTGTTGTAGTTGGGAAGGCTAAAATTAACTTATCTATTCTAATCTGTCAACTAATGCAGAGTGGCCAAAGACAATAATTTTGTCTTAAGATAAATTTTTGAAATAGCTTACGAGAAACATCATCTCAATTAACTTAGATAATCTGTTTCAAAACCCATTTCTAAAGGCAGCTATGTAGAAATTCCAAGGAAACTTTCTTCATTGTTACTCCTCTAATATAACTAAATGAACAATACAAGAACATGCTAATTTTACAAAATATGACTCTATTTTCTTGTTTTTTGCTCATAAATTTCTAAAGCTCTCTAACTTTTCTGATTGAATAATTTTTTATAATAACCAATCTTACATACTTTTATGTACCTGAGGAATGGTACTTCCTGTTTGGATACAATTTATATGCAGTTTCAATTCCTTTCAGACCGAACATTGTTCTTTTACAATGTGCGTGAAGCATTTTCTCATGGATCTTCCTCTGTGTCCGGGACGCGCAACAACATCCCTTTTGACAGCGCCGCCTGCCTGTGCTGGAGCCCTGACTACACTGCCATTGTCATGCACATGGCCAACAATCTCACCATTGAGGTGCTCAAAGGCACCAAGAAACCTGATGGAACCCTCACGGGGCTTGAGAAAGTTCGCGAGTTCCCTAAGGTTAGTTGCTGCTCAACTGCTTTCATCCATAGTGTTCAACTTAATGGTTGAAGTGAACACCTTCATTGTCATCATTCATCCTTCCTTTCTGCACTGAGTAAGGATTAGAAATGGTCAATCAAAGGAAAATTTTACACTATATTTCAGTTGTTGGAAAATTTGTTAGAATTTCCAAGAGATACATTTGAGAAGACTGTTCAACTTATCTAGTACGAGTACAGTATATCCTCCTAATGCGGTACTTTGCTATCCGGTAAATTCACAATTACGGTGTTTGCTAATTACTGCCTTTGATTTTATTTACGTTAAGAAAAAGTCACAGATACGGTATCGTTCGTGTTTTGTCTACACCGTACCGTAGCGCCACCGTGTCGCGCGGCTACAGTCTCTTCAGTCTCGCGACTAAAAGTCTCTTCGTACATTTCCCACAAGTAAATCCTGAAATCTGATAGAATATGTGGCAAGTGAAAGGTAAATAAAAACATTTTCTGTATATTTATTTGCGCAGTACTTTACACATTTTTGGAAGCACATGTCGATGTTTATTTTTACATTTTTTTAAATGACTATTTTTATGTCTGTAGGGGTGACTTTGCAAGAACACATCCTCTACTATTTCATATTACTGATGGGTTCAGTATATGGTAATTTCGATTTACGGTTAAGTTTTCACAAACGCAAATGTACCGTTTAAGGACACTTATTGTACTTATTTTTTGTTGATTGGAAGCATACATATTTTTTCACAGGATCAAAAGGCTAGTAAACGAAACAATGGGAAAAATTTGTGAACAGTTTGTTCCAAATAATGAGCTACATTAGGTGAAAAAACCTGTGTCATCAATGTATTACTGTAGGTCGTCATTGCTTAAATATGTTCTTAGTAGTTGTTGCAATGTTTATGTATAGCCTGCTCCTTTGCTTGAACAACTTTCATCTTTCTTTTTTGGTTTTTAGAGCTAAATAAAAACAAGTTTCATTTTAAAAAATTTTTTCTTATGGTAATAAATGACATTGATGGGGAAGTAACACTATTTTTAATAATCTATTATTTTATTGTTCCACATGTGTGTAAAAATATTGTTGATGTGGTTCACTTGGATATTTTAGTTTGAAAGCATTAAAACATGTGCTTTGTCTGCAATGGAATATGGTTATTTTTTTGCAAGGAAAAATGAGCCAAATGCAATGCCAAAATGCTTAATTTAATTCAACATAAATAGATATGTGAAACTAACTAAAGCAGGTTTACCATTTGCAAGTTTCAGTGCTCATGTTTGATTTTTTATGGATTCGATCAATTTATTGAAAATTTACTCTCTTTAACAATGTTCTTTTGGAATTCTTTTGAACAATGTTATTTGGAATTCTTTAAAAAATGTTTTTTTTTGGGAGTGACTGTCAGCATGCTTTGAAATGTTTCAGTCAAGGTATTCCCAACTGTACTCTATTGAACTCATGTCAGGACTTAGGTGATTACGCGATTATCACGCGATTCCTTGTAGACCTAAGCTATTCTGCTGATCTGATGTGGAGCTCTGCCTTTTTGAAAAACTGATCTAGCTGGGAAATCTCACTGGTTATCGGAATTAGAAATAGTTTTTTCTGTTGTATTTACCCCTCAGGGGGATACAACTATTGTATCTATATTTGAATTAGCGCTCCCAGGGGAAAAATGTGAAAGCCTGAGCTGAGAGTTAGGTAAGCCTTCTTTTTGTTGAAATGAAATGTTTTTGTTATGTGTAGGACCATCTTTTTTCAGTTCACTGCTGTTCTGTTTTTTAGCACCTACTACTTTCTTCTTTAACTTTGATCTTGTTTCATAAACCCCTTTTTCAACTTACAGTTTCTATGCCCTTTCTGCATAGATTCCGCGTTCCTTTAACTCCATACTAAATGGTGCCTTCCTCTCTTTGGATAGCATTTGTTGAGGATAGGGAGGCTCAAACTAACTAATAATCTAATCTGTGTGCTACATATCTGCTCCTCTCTTCATCCAAGCAGCCATTCCCGAATCCGCTGGTGGGGCTGAGCGTGGCTACGGGAGGTCAGTTCATCATGACTTGTGATGTCAAGAACCAGCTCTGTCTGTGGGACCTCAAAGGCGAGCTGCTCACCAGCGTTGACACAAAACAAGGACACTGTCTGAGCGCCACTGTCTCTTTGGATGGCAGGTTTATCGCAACCTCAGGTAAACTTATTTCTCTCAATGATCTTCTTTATCTGTTGGTGGATGCACAAAGAGTTCCCAGAGTTGTCACTAGAAAAGGTGTTTTTTTAGCATCTTGTAAATTTCATAATCCTCAAAGGATTAGTGTGATTTCCTAGCATCACTGGAGATAGATCTACTGTTACTGTGTGGCATATTTAGCGCCTTATTGAGATGTTGCGGTTTTTGAAACTCCCTTGAGCTGCTACCTGCTGCTTGAGTGAACATTCTGCCGTACTCTAGAGTCTTATTTTGTTTAAATATAAGCAGTCTTTGAAGAAATTCAGTGCACTGTCTTCTTGTTCCTTTTTTTTGTAGGTATGCGATTGGCTATTCTTACACTCTGTTGCCTTACCTTCTTTTACTCAGTGTTTTAATCCCAATTTGTGTAAGTTTTATTTTTCGCCCAAATGCACTCATTTCCCGTTCCTTACAGTCTTAGCATTAAGAATGATAATATAACTCCAAACAGATAAGGTAGGGTTTGTCAATTAGCTTGGCATCACTTTTTAACATACTGTATTACTCTACTGTATTAGCGTACGTCAAGTACTGTATTTTTCTGTATTTCGTCTTGAGGCCTAGCTGTATGAATTAAGTTCAACGTTATTCAATTACGTATTAGATTTATAATCATGAATTTGGTTTAAACATTGGTTTTTCCATTTTAGATCGGTTCTCTAGAATGTTGATGCAGTAAGAGGGCAAAATAATACAATACGTTGATGTTAACTGTAGTTTTTACGTATTTAGTCTACACATATTGTTCATATTTTTGATATAGGTATATAATAAAGATTCGTTGCAAATGAAACATCTAAAGTTCTAAAAAATTTCATGGAAAAAATCATAAAAATGTTGTATTGAAAAGCAATAAAGTTTAGCAAACATTACAGAAAATTTAGTATTTAATTCCGTGGCCAGCACAACTTATGTTGAGAACCACTGCTTCCACGCACTTAGGATAATTATCTGTCGTTTATTACTGTACTACGTTTTATTAAAGTTTTTCTCAGGGATTCTGAACTTCTCTCTACTTCTGGTTCAGGCTATTCCTGACTAATAAGTCTTTTTTGTAGATCACTTATTCACTTCTGTTGAAAGTATGCTTTTGCTGGATTCACTGTAAGTTTAGGGTCATTGTCTTGCTGAAAATCGAGCTATGTATCAATTTGAGAGTGCAAACAGGAATTAGAAGGTGTTTGTCTTGCGTCTTGATGTTTATTGCAGTTCAGGCATTTTTCAGTGATGTGCAGCTGGTCATCACCAGACGAGCAGAATAAACACACCATGATACAAGCCCACTTTCGCCCATCAAATTTCACCATAGAAATGGTACACTTACGAGCATGCATTTCTCCCATTTTTCGGCCGAATACGGTTGGTGTCATCTCGTCTAGATAGTTCAGGATTAGACTTTAGCCTCGCGATAGTATCTACATAATTATGGCTTGTTTCATCGACTTCATTGACAGACATACTTCAACCACTCCAGAATGTGGCTTCTGAAAAAAACGAAGTCTTCCGTGGGAAGCATGATTAGTTACCACCACGTTGGAGTGATCTTTTGAAAGCTTGCTTTCTTCTGTACCAGATGACTTGAGTTCATTCTAATAGTCATCACGGTTTGATTGCGGTCTCAGGAACACTGTCCGAGCTTCCTGTCGGGCGTTATAGAACGCTCGGTCGTCTTGCAAAGACGACTTGTTCGAGGCATGCTGAGAGTTGTGTTTCGTGACTTCCACTCCTGTATCATACCTACAACGGAACTTGCAAAAACATAAACTTGCGCAATAATTTTCCCGTGCCCACAACTTTTCTTGTGAGCATCCACGATGTGTACCTGTAGGTCTTCACTGATATCTTTCCCTCTAACTCACGGTGGAGATGAGACCAATACTAGAGCCTGTACGATATCAAGTTGTTTCTGAGGAATCACTTTCGAAAGGGCCGATGCCTACTACAAATCGTACTGGGATATGCTACAACAATCTCTGAATCATTGTAAGCTAAAAAAATATACTTAGGGTTTTATGATTCCTGATGTTAAAATAGGTAATGTGTTGTAATATTGTGATCTCTTAAATCTCACATTTATTACTATCGATTATTTCCATTGAATATTTTTGGGATTTTATATGTTTCATTTAATATGAAGTTCTGTTTTTATTCTAAAGTGTAAATTTGAACAATAAACATTGACTAAAAAGTAAGAAATCACAGTTAACCTTAACGTGCTGTGTATTTTTGCCACTCACAGAATGTAGTTAGAACATAAGATCAAAACCATTTTTCAAGTTTCAGTGTGCGATGTACGCAAAATTGACCTTTCAACTTTGAAGTGTGTGTTGTTGTATCGACTCAGTTAAGATTTTCTGTCTGTATGATTTACCTATGATACTGAAACATCATTTAATTACGATGCACGAGCTGATTGAAGATCTAATTTAGAAAATATCATGTCTCGCCTTTATAAAAAATACACTTCCGTAAAATTTTTAATGTTTCAATTTTTACCCTGTTGTTTTCTATTTGTTGAAATTTATCTGAAGTCTTTTTCCAGGCTTCACCCCTGATGTGAAGGTGTTTGAAGTTCTGTACGAGAAGGGTGACAACAGCTTCAAGAGCTTGAAGAAATGCTTTGACCTGACGGGCCACAACTCGCGCGTCTTCTGCTGCAGCATCAACACGGACTCTACAAGGATGGCGACCGTGTCCAAGGACGGCACCTGGAGGCTGTATGATACCGCTGGTGGGTTACAGGCTTGCTCTCGCTGTTTTTTCCGCTATTTACTAATTGTCCGTGAAATCTTTCTTTGTTTTTAGATTCAAATCATTCAAAAATGAACATTTGTTTCTAATTTTTCATTTTTTCAGAGTTTTATACAAAGTGGTTCGAATCAATCTCGGGAAATACTCGTTCCATTGTTGTCAATGAGTTCAAAAGGTCGCCTCTGCATTCATTCTCATGTCACAATGATTCTTTACATACAACCACGATTACCCCTTCAGAGGTATATAACTTCTGTATCTTTGTGAATTTGTATTCCTGCTGAAAAATGAGCCGTAAGTGAAGTCGGCCATTTTCGTGTTGGAATGTGAAAATTTTTTGTTTTGTTGCGACCAATTTTTTTCAATCCACTACTGTCCTATTTTTCAGCACGTACTTCTTTCTTCTTCAACTTTTATCTTGTTTTATAAACTGTTCTATGCGCATGGGATCTTGAGTAGGAACACACCTTGTGCATAGATTTCCCGTTCCCTTAACTCCATACTTAGTGTTTTTTTATCTGTGGAACACTTTTGTTGTTAGGAAGGCTCAAATTAACTCATAATTCAATCGTTCAATCTTGGAAGATAAGCTATACTGTTTATGGAATCTGTTTGGATGCCATCTTTCACTAGATGGTAACACCATTCACAAATACCCATGCCAACCTTAGGTTATTTGGCATGTGCATTATTTAAGTTTTGCTCTTATTACAGAGTATGCATTGCTCTCAAATATATATTTGGTCCAAAAGTTTTTCATTCTATCTGTTAGTGGTGGATTACTAGTTTACTCTACCCCTCAGAAGGGGACAACTATCGTCTCCATGGTAACTAGCGCTAACAGGGGGTGAATGTGAGGTCCTGAGCTGAGAGTTAGGTAGGCCTTTTTGTTGAAATCAAATGTTTTTTGCTTTGTTAAGGACCTTTTTTGGTTCACTTCAGTTCTGTTTTTGAACACCTCTGACTTAGTTCTTTGACTTATATCTTGTTTCATACCCTTCCTTCATATCTTACTGTTCTATGCGTGCGGGATCCTTTGTGGGAACACCCTTTGTGCATAGATTCTACGTTCCCTTGACTCCATAATAAATGGTGCCTTCATCCTTCCTCTCTTTGAACATCTTTGTTGTGATAAGGGAGGCTAAACCTAATCAATCAAATACTAGTTTCTGCTGTGCAGGCTTCATTAAATAGCAGTAATTTCAATCAGTGATAGCTCAGCAACTAATGTTACCATTGAATTGCAGTGGAGTACAACAAGGGACAAGACCCCCGTCTGTTAATCAGTGGATCGGTCCCAAATGCTCGCACCTGTTCAGACGAAGAGCCGTGTTTAGTGCGGCTGTCGCCCAACAACAGAGTTGTACTCGTCACTGTTCACTCCTCAGTGCTCTGCTTCTCCTCTTCCAACGCTGATCTTGTTCATTCCATCGACAATATCTACGCTGGTAAGAATTAGGGTTTGCATTCCGGGATCCCAGATAATTTGGGGCTGAAATTTCCCGGTCCGGGAATTCCTTTCTTCCCGGGAACTCCTGGGATTCAAAATAGTATATATGTATATTGCAAGATATGAATGAGAAAACAACTTGATATCCTGCTTTTTAATATGATTAATTAATTAGAGAGCTCAAGATAGGAATTAAGAGTTTTAATATTATTGTAATTTACATCACTACACAATGTAGTCCACTCTATCTCATAATATAGTTTAACTATTGCATCAAAATATATTTTGTAGTTTGGTTTTGCAGGTAATAAAGAATAGACTGTAATAGATACGATGCCCGTGGCCTTTTTGTAGCGATACTTTGTTACAGATACAACTGGGGAAAGTGCGAAGTGTATAAAGTGCGGCAAGAGTTTACTTTGCAAAGTCTGGTCTGTCAGTGGTTTATTACCTCACCTAAAGAGTAAACCAACATAGTGAAACCTGAAACTGTGGAGCCGTCTGCGTCAACTAGTAGCTCAGAAGACAGAATTCGTATTGAAACAAAGTGCCCTTGTGCAAGGGAGAGTAGTAGTGGAAGCACTAAACCTAAAAAAACAAAAATAATAAGTTTCAGGTCCATCAAATACTCCGGAAGAACAAGTGACCAAGCTTGTAGCAGTTGATAGCGTGTCAGTAAATACAGTTACAAAGAGTGAATTAATTGGAGAATCCTTCTCAGATAAAAGTTTCCTCCCTAAATCGCCAAGTACTGTGATGGGTATGGGCAACAAATTACAATAGCATAAATGTAAAAATATAAAGAATTCCCGGGATTGTCTTCCTGAAATCCCGGGATTGCAAACCCTAGTAAGAATAGTACACCGAGTATGTTTCAATCTGTTCTCGAGATGCAAATGTTCTAATGTGACTGTTTATGGAAATATTCAAAGGTCACATCTTTTGGGAACATTTTTCTAGCAACACACATTTGTTCTGTGTCAATTGCTCAAGTAGGCAAAACTCGATCAATAGTAACAATTTGAAAGAAAATATTCATTAGATTAGTAATTATACTAAAAAAATATGGAAAACGTTGTAGAGATCGGCTCCATCATTAGTTCGGTAAAATACAAAGTATGATCCAACTACGAAAGAATGAAGTCACAAGCGATATCAAATTCCAGGCTTTCTACTCATAAAATAAAAGTAACAAGAAAACAGACAATTACGCATTTACATACTACCTGAGAGGGGTTTGAACCAAGCACATTATTTAAGACTCTCGGCAGCAAAATAGCATGAGAAAATGTAGCAGGTCTATAAGGTGTACAGATTATTAAAAGTATGCACGAATGTGCGCTTTACAATATTTGTTTTATTCTGATACCAAATCTCCTAGGTTTTCTTTTTGTTGAAATAGAATGTTTTTTGTTATGTTAAGGTTTACCTTTTCTCGGTTTACTGCTGTCCTGTTTTTCAGCACCTACTACTTTCTTCTTCAACTTTTATCTCGTTTCATGAACTTCTTTCTCAACTTTCTGTTTCTGTGCCCCTTCTGTTTTGCTTCATCTCCATACTAAATGGTGCCTTCCTCCTTCCTTTCTTCGAAACACTCCCTTTTTTCTTAGCGGTTAGGAAGGCTTAAACTAACATGTAATCTATACAATCTACGAGACTGCTCTACTGTTCCTTTGTACTATGATTCATGTTGAAGTGAGTAATTTCTTTTGAATCCGCATTAGTATTCTTCAGCGATTATCATGACCACTTCTTCGCAGGTCCTATTTTGGACGTGTTCTTTGACGCTGCGAATCAGTTCTTCATCACTATCGGGGATCAGCAAGCACATCTTTTCCACAACGTGGCTGGTCACTACACCACTATAGAGGTGAGATTCAGATTAAATAGATTCATTATTCTCTACCCTAAATGCTGTTTTTATCTGAAAGAAATTTGACCTACTTGACGAATTATTTTCGCAGTATTGTATCAAAGTGCAAGTGTTTTGAAATTTTAATTTTTCGAGTCGTTTTTGCAAAATGTAGTACGATTCTTCGTTAGTTGACTGGCTTGCTTCTCATTTTGAGAATGCAATTTAAGTATTGCAAATTCCGTTTTTGTGACAGGACTTGGAAGTATCCATGAAGTCAGCAAACTACTCTGGTCTGAAGGAACGCATTCGATCTCAACTGGACGATGCCAGAAAAGCTCTGGCGAAAATTGAACTAAGGAAAGATAATAGCACGAGTGAGGTAAAGAAGAAAAAGTAACTGCCAAGCAGGCTTCGAGTGTAAACGTTTTCTGATATATTTTGATTTTTATAATATAGTTAGTTAATATTTTGAACTAGCGTTAGAGTTTGGTAGTTTTCGAAGAGAGGCAAGTACTAACTAAATTTGTATTGTTGGAACCTTATTTGTAATAAGATATTTTACAGTGGCCTAGTTACCAGTACACCAATTTCGTCAAGGGAGCCTTCTGGGATATAAGAGGCGAGTAGAATAGGTAAAATGCGGGCAATTCCATTTTCCTGGTGTTGAGGGAAACTGTCGATAATGAACGCAAGAGTTCACTGTCTGACTTGTGACAGTCGACTCATTTTCCTTGCTGGTGAATTGACGCTTGTGTGTAATGCAAGCGTGATGCTGATGCTAGAAAGGGAATCCATTCCCACAGCGTAATCCATTCGTTTCTGAGTTGCCGATGTTAAACAATTATTCTTTTCTTTTATCTTTGGGAAGAAGCCTATTTAATGTATAAAGGAAAAATTCAGGGTAAAGGCTTTTTTATATTCATGGAAAAATCTTGAAAATTTTAATTGATGAAAGCTGGTACAGAAATATTTCGTGTAAATGAGCCAAAATTCTATTTGGAAGAAGCTCTTTGTAGAAATTCGAGTGCCGTTGTTGTACCCGAACTATGTAGTACGAGTCGTGTGAACTCATACAAGTAGATAAGAGTTGCCCTGGTGTGTGTGGACGTCGGCAAATCAGACTCTGAAGATGGTGAGCTGCCTTGCGTAAGTTCGAAACAAAAGCTGAGGGTGACCATCCTATTCGGCACACACACTTGAGTCCAGAGCTTTTTTACCCCGAACACTTTATTTGCTGGCTCACGCTAAATCATCAATGAATTGTTTTGACCTGATATAGGAGTAAATGCAGGTGATCCCTACCTCTTGTTTTACACTAAGTACGGTATTTCATATTTTTTATACGAAGACGAGTAATGGAATGTTATTCATTGCTGCATTCAAGGCGCAAATTCTAGGTATAATTTGAAAATCTTGTGCTGTAGTTTAGTTTTCAATTTAGAATGTAACTAAAATATTAAATTTGGTTGAATACGGTTCGTATGACTGTATTTGCAATCATGTATTTCTAATGTGGCTCGTTTGAAGTTGCTAATTTGAGATGTTTGTGAAAGGGCTAGAACTGCGCACACTAGTTGACATTTGCTATTGGAAGTTTACCTTGCTACTTAAAATACATATTTTACAGTTTGATTCTGTTTCAGAATTATCCTTCTGATTTTGTCATGTTATGTGTTAAAGGGAGTAAGGTGCCTGAATAAGCGAGAAAGAGGAAAAGAACTAAGTTTGTAGATAATTAGTAGGCATTGATCATTTTTTGAGGAAATTGTAGTGTATATGAGAATTAATGCTCTGATGGGGGAAAATGCTCAGTGTCAAGCCGAGAGTTAGAGGCTTTTCTTATTGTTGGAATAAAATGTTTTATTTCGTTAAGGATGATCTTTTTTCACTGCTATCCTGTTTTTCAGCACATCTTTCACTTTGTTTCATAGCCTTCATTCTTGACTTGTTCCTGTGAGCTGGGGATCTGGCGCGGGAACACATATTGTGCATAGATTCCGCGTACCCTTGACGTCATCCTAAATGGTGCTTTCATCCTTGTTCTCTTTCGAACGCCCTGTGTTGCGGTTGAAGACGCTTTGACTAACATCTAATCTAAAATTAGGGTTTCAAATTTTGGGCAGCGTCCCAAGTTTTCTTGTGAAGTTAGATAGGAAACGAGGTTAACTCAGTTACCTTCTTGACCGAGTAGATGCATGGGGGTGAGTGTTGAAATATAAAAAAAACCTGTAAACCCAGAAACGGTGTGGAGCTGCTATTTGGCCAATCGATGTAGTTATACTGTTGAGTAT
Source organism: Platorchestia sp. MABIK (assembly GCA_014220935.1). Taxonomy (NCBI): domain Eukaryota; kingdom Metazoa; phylum Arthropoda; class Malacostraca; order Amphipoda; family Talitridae; genus Platorchestia; species Platorchestia sp. MABIK. Next base: position 49,273 of record JACJUY010004851.1, read on the forward strand.
TTCATACATAAATGCAGGTACCAAACGAACTGCTGGCAGAATAGAATAACCATTTAAGATGCACAAAAACGATAACTCGCCGCTTCAGAACATGTAACGGTGTTCACAACATTTTTCGTTGAATAAATACAGGTGTTTTCTTACTTGTGCATCGTGTCGTGTAATAAAAAAATGCGCTAACATACATTACATACGGCATTTTTGCGAAAGCAGAACCTTAAGATCCAGCTGACCGTCCTTTTCATCCGCTGTCTTTCAAAATTAGCCATCAGATGGTTTATGTGCTAGCTTCGGCCACATAGCCCGTCACTTGTTAGCCGCACCGCCATAGGGAACGTATATTCAATTACATTCCCAGTAAGTTGGAAGTTGATGTTTTATATTCGCCTTACATTCCATTACCGAGCCAGCACTGAATTTATCAAGGTCAAGAAACATATCATACATCATATCTTTACTCCATAATTTTTCTTAGTTTCACTTATTCTACGCAGTCTAAGCTCTTCACAGCTAAGTCGAAGCTTTCGCTGAAAGTGGATCCAGAACAACAGTTCTTTAATCACATCACAAAATGTAACAGCACGCGTCCACAATACTCCACAGAAATTCCGTCACCCAGATGGCCAAGTTTCTCCTCAACTAAATGTTGTTCAGCTTATATCTAAATCAAAATCTACGCATATAGCACGAAAGATTTTTACAGTTTCAATGATAGATGTTAATGAGGCAAGGAAATATTTAGGAAAGGTTACACATGCGCAGCAATACGCATTTTGAGTCGACATGGTTAGTCACAGCTGCGAGCTAAAGAAGCAACGTTAAACTAAACAACACTAAAAAAAATACGTTCACTATCCCTTTATTTCAGTGCGTTGAAGGGGAAAAGAACCTTGCAAGCAGGTGATGAAGTCGAAGCTACTTTGACGTTCTTCAAATTGGGGTCCAGTAGGCTTTAAGCCAGCGTTATCATACAAGATTTGAATATTTTCGGTCATAAATAGAATACTTATTTCACGATTGCTGCATGCATTCGTCCACAACTTCACGATTAGAATGCTGTTTAAATGCATAAAGTAAACATATTTACGAATTGGATTATCGAAAAATTATTTTTTTCTTAATTTGACGTAGAGTCGTCCATTCGAGAGAGTAAGAAGACTGCGGAGAGTCTACCAACGCCTGGGAAAGTAATAACGCTGACTCCATGGCTGCACTTACACGGTTTCATCCTACGCTGGTACCATTTAGCAGCAACTTCAAATTCACACATTGTCACATTTTTTTTTGAAAAGATGATTAAATGCTCAAAACTTGGGTAGTTGGTACCCAGGCCAAAAACAAAATTTTCACAATTCCCAGCAACGGTAATCCTATGAAACTTGAACGTGGAGAATATTGAATATAAGGTATCAAGATACAGAGCTCTTCTTGAGTGAATATCATGCATTGTCGGCATAAGAGAAACATGCTGAAAGGGGCAATGGAAACGTTTGAGGTTTATAATTTCAAAAACAGTCCCCGTGTCACTTATGAAGATTCAACTCGTCCAATGAAAAGGGTTGTCTCACCACAAAGAATAAACTTACAAATTTTGGAATATTTTTTTTCATTTTATATATTGGTGAAACACCAGCTACGTAGAAAAAATTCAAGATTGCTTAGTCGCGAGTATTTAACATTCTCTCATTTAGAGAACTCGACAAGAGGAATCTGAGTATTTACAAGACAAGTCACTTTGAGATAACTGTGTTAGAAATAGTTCTCACGATTATAATTGTGATGCTTCCTGTTCAGCCTGTTATTACATAGAAGTTATTTAGATGGCAAAATAGGGAAAGAAGGATCTGGAGGTGCTATTATTTCACTAATACCCGTTCTACAACAATGAATAATTTCTCATTGACAGATCACAAAAATTTAGCTGCTTCAGTCGAATTGCTGATTCGCTGATACTAACGTGATAGTAATCACTATCCCAATGAAACAAAACAAAGCACCCGTACTCACAACCAAGGTAATTCAAGCCGATCATTATAGTCTAGATAAAAGAACAACACTGGTGTGCTCTCGACGGACACAGGATTGCTGAAAATGAAGGTCGCCAATATTACAGGCCTTGAGCTAGCAGTGAGACCTGCGCAAGTCTGCCCATCACGGCCCTGTGTGGTCGTCTTTCGGATACAGCTTGTCCAAGTTGCCACATTCCTGTTAAACACAACAAATTAAAGAACAGCATCAGAACCGCAATTAAAAAGCAGGCGCAAATAATGAAAAGCTGCAACCACTTTTGGTCTTTCCATAAGTTCTGTCCCAATTTTACCTTTTATCAAATTGAACGAAATTTAAAGAATATTTTATAATGTCTAATCGAGCTGAATGTTATTTATATGTTTAGATGCATTTGAACTGATCAAATCTTATTTTACAGAACAATCAAATTAAAATTTGCTTGATTAAAATCCTGCTAACATGGCAGTACTCACGACTCTTTTGAAGCACATTATTTTTTAAGAGTTCAAGAAAAAGAACTCAGGAGCTCCCTCAGACTACCATTTGTTTCGTAGCTTACAAAATCATTTGAAAGAAACGGTTTGTGCAACGCAGAAAGAGGTGGAAACTGACATTTTTGAGTTCTTTGAACCAAAACCAAAAGAATTTTACAATAATAGTTTTAATAAGCTTGTTAATAGGTGGAGGGAAGTCATAGATAATCAGGGAAAGTGCATTAATGATTGAATCTTTAATTAAATGCAACATTTGGTCATTTGTTTTATTCATTCAAAATTCGGACAAAACTTATGGGATGACCTGCTACATGGAATTTGTGTGCGTACAACTACTTCCACATGACAAAATCAAAATTTAAAAATCAATTAAAAATTATGATTCATTTACTCGAAATTGTGTCAACGTGAAAAATTCGGTTACAGCAAAATTGTTATTATACCGTGCAAAATAGTGAAGCATCAGCTCCTTTGAAGGCAGGGATCCCAGGATTGTAACTGCAATGGGATACAGACTGCCCTACCTACATACTTATGGTAACCTACCATTGCTACTCATCAAAACCAATCAATGTTCAAAAGTTTACCCAGCCAATGGGAGAGGGAGATTAACTTTTAGCAAACGCAAGAGAAGCCGCAGAAAAACGAATAATTTCGAGAGCACTTCGGCCCACGATAAAGAAACTGTCTCTGCTTTTGTTAAGTTCTTTGATAACTAGAACTATACTTTACTAGATGGTAGTACCTTGAATGCGTCACAATGTCTGATGACCGTCCGAGCGAGGACTCTGATGTGCGGTACGTCCATCTCCGAAGCGACGACTTTCTCCAGGATTTCCAGGCCCCCTTCAGCCACTACAAGGTTACAGTACTTGTCCGCTGCAACACAAATGTCAGGTTTACAAGTGCCATGCAATGTTTCACGCATCTAATTTTTAAGCGCCATGAAAGAAAAACCATCACTGATAACGAGTACGGCGTAAAGACCTTCCCTACTTATAGTAGCTACTGGACGAGCGGTAGTTGAATTACTTAAGTAGATACACCATCGATCGTTAACAGTTCACTTACCGTTCCTAGTATGTGCTCTGGTTTGTTAGGCTCGATGAACATTGTGGTCTACATACAAAGAAATTTATGCACAATGGTGGTCACGCGGCTACGACATAGCGAGCATTTCGTATTCTGTTCGTACTTGGCCAACATGATTGTGCTCTAGATTAAAAAAAAAATCATTTGAGGCTAATAAATTTGACAAACATGCTCTGTTCAGCTTAAAGATAAAATCCCTCAAACCGTTACAAGACTGAACAATGCGGCACGTGTGAGAGCTGTCCTTCAATATTGCATCAACAGTTGAACAGTTCAACTCCTTTTCTAAACCTTCTGACATGAGTGCAATAAGAATTCTGCCTAACGGTTTGAAAATACAGGTCCAAAAATGGTGCTGCTGCAAGAAGCAAAGAAGAAGAATTTTCAAACTCGAAGAGTTGTGTGTGAAGATCTTTTGTTGATTACTCCAACACTATAAGTCTTCAAGTGATTTTTTTATGACGTGCTCCCCTTCCACTGGACCGATACACTAAATGAACAAAATTCTTGATTTTAAGCTAAAAGAAACCCAAGGAAATTTCACCAGCAACTACAGGTTTGTCCATTTAAGAAAATGGGGAGACAATTACCGTCAATTTCAATCGATGGGGACACATTAGACCTTCCAGCGGTCTGTCCGGGACCAATACATAAAGGACCATGAAGGAAACTAGTTCTAAAATTACGGCGTTACTCTATCGTCCTTTGCTTTCGGGTAAATTCAACGAGAATTATTTACTGAGTATCTCTCATACACGAGCAGTGACATCACATGGCCCTCACGGTCACCAGATTTGACGATACGCCTGTTTTCTTTTCATACCTCTTAGCTCTTATGTTCAAATAGTAAATTAATTAGTTTATGAATTCCTAGCCATAATAAAGGCAATCTCAGGAGAGCGAAGAGGGATCATTTGGATTGGAATGTAAAAATTGGGAATCTATACATATTTATGTTCCGACACATGATAACCTAAGCATAGAAATATGAGGTAAGGATGAGGAAGGGGAAAAGACAAAAAAGAGACAGAAGAAGGCATGAAAATTGAAAGTGGGCATGAAAGACATAAATCCAGAAAGCCTATCTACATATCGCTGAGATGGCCTACCAGCACCTCCCCTGGAGGCGCCAGTTCTCATAACTTTGGCTAGACAAACTTTGAGTTATCGCCTGTCCTATGCTCCATGAGAGGCTTATTTCTATCAAGCATCTCATCGGCTAAATAAAATGCTGAATGAAACTATTGAACGTACAAAGAGATTTTTGAACTTTAAAGGCATTGCGCTTATTTATTTGTAAAAAAAATTCTAAAATCATGAACTTGACAAATGAACTGAACCCGCGTTTAATGGTCACAGAGTGCATAGTAAAATTCGACATGGATCTCTAGCTCCGGTGAGCGCACTCACGGTAGACTCGGGTGAGATTGGCCAGCGCCCAGGCAGCCCAGTGTTGACATTGCGATGTGTGCGTAACCGACAACAAGCGCAGGATCGGTTCAAATGATCTGAAACATTACACACGACATAGAGAATGAAATGAAAACCAGGCAAAATATTTTGAAGTTGAAATACAGAGTAACAGTGACGAGTATTGCGTTACAATTTGGTTTTATATAAACAGCGAGTGACGAAGCATGTATAGGAAACATAATAAAAGTTGAAGATAATAGTAGGTCATGAAAAATCAGACAGCAGTGAACTGAAAAAAAAAGTGCGTACGAAAACCAAAAACCTATTCCATTTCAACGAAAGAAAGGCGCTTCCCTAACATTCAGTTTGGGACCTCGCATTTTCCTCTTGATAGTACAAATTCCCATTGGTGCAATAATTGTATCCTCCTGAGGTGAGAGTTCACAGGTAAAATTATTTACGACGCACTAATATAAGCCTCATTTTCGACTGATAATAATAGCTAATTTTTGGCCTAAAACAGACATAGGCGCCTCATTCCGTTCACTAGAATCTCGTACTCTATATGCCTTCCTGCAATCGATCAGCTGAGAAAAAGAACTGCTAAAATTCAGTAAGAAGTAAAAACAATATATTTATTAACACGAACCAATAAATTTGTCAACATTCACGAAACACGAATAAGGAACAAAATATGAAGAAAATAAACCTCACAACACTTTAGTCTATAGAAAATCATGTAATTCACGTTTAATTGAAATAATAACAGCATGATAATGAAGTGACTTCACTCAAATGACATGCCTAATGCTGTACAAAACATGTAGAACCTCCATAATTCGCTAACTGTAGTCACTTCCCTCCTGGATTACATGAATAAATGCAGAAAAAATGATGCCTGTAAGCAGCAACAAATAAAGGCCTTCAATGTAAACTGTAGTCTAAACAGTGGAGTGAAAGGAAATGAAACAAGACTCTTCACTGTACAAAAGGACAATACAAATGTAGTCCACAAGGAAGGTCATGCTGTGATCAAACTACACACCCCGAAAATGAAGGTTAGATTTGTTGCTGATGGATCGTCAAAAGAGTTTTGTGTAAATAAATCATTATCTAGGATATCTTTTAAAGCCAGTCAATATCAAAGGACCTACTAATACTGATAAAGATGCGTAGATTCGATGAGCAGAATGCCGTATTTAATAGTTTCCGGAAATCTTCACCATACACCAGTGAGTAAGAATGACATTCACCTTACAGAGGACAGAAGCAATAAGTAAAGCTTGGCGCGTTTCAGGACATGAAACTCGCCTGTAGTTGATATTGCGGCGAACTTTAATGTTCCATTTGTTGATGGCAGTAGTAAGGGCATCGAGCACGTAGTCCCTGCTTGGATTGTCGATTATCCACGCCTCCGGTCCGTCACTGGCCAGGTGGCTCAGCACACCAGCAGCGTTGTAGCTCACCTACAAATTGCGCGATTATGAGCGTTGCATTCTCTCTTGTTAGTGAATGCTATTTTTGACACGTTCACAGCAAGTCATTCATCTGACTACGATGCAAAAAATAAATTAAATACCTGAAACCGATAGGACACCAACTTTCATTAATGGTAACATCTCACACTGAGAAAAATTTTTAGTAACTCACTCAGAGTCTTGAAAAATTGGTTTTAAATCCATGGGCTGCAAGTATCGCAGAGGAAGTGCCATTGCGCTTGGGACACGGCAAAAAAAATTGGTGAGTACTTTTCATCGCAGGCAATTAAGAAGTATTTATCCAGGGGAACTGCCACACACGAGTACATTGTTAAGTCTTTCATGCATATTGAGAGGAACGCACGATAGGGTTGATCGAAATTTATTTCCAATAAAAATTTTGTGCGCATGGTATGAATGTCACCTCACTACACATAAATGTTTCTTGGTACATACTTTGCGTCAGAGAGTGAGAAAAGAAGAAAGAATAAAAGATTTTTAGGAAATTGAAGTTGGAATATTGAGATGTCTTATGATGTCGCTATTACAGTTCAATACATACCAAAACAGTGTATGGACATAATTTTTTCACAGCTCAATTTTTGATGTAATTTGAAAATTTTGAGCTCAGGTTTAGGGTCAAGAGTACAAGTTAGTCCAGAGAACACGTACCAGAATATTTAAACTGAACGGAACTAAATTTATTAACAACCCGATAATCAACTTAACAAAGAAATAGTTGCAAAACGTTCACTGCAGTGTCACGTCATGGGGTCATGGAGACGAGTATCGCAACTGGAAACTAACTCTTGACACTCCGTTATTCCATTCTCAAATTATTCCTCAAATCAGCTTGGTTCTTTGACTCTTTTTGCGCACAGCAGTTTTGAATATTCGCCACAAATTTTCAATTGGATTGAGGTCAGATAGATTGATCACGAATTAGTTTTAGCCTCCCTTTACAATAAAGATATTCAAAGAAAGGAAGGATGAAGGCACAGATTATATTAGATTATTAGTTAGTTTAAGCCTCCCTATCCGCTACAAAGGCGATCCAAAGAGAGGAAGGAGGAAGGCACCATTTAGCATGGAGTTTAGGGAACGTGGAATCTATGCAGAAAGGGCATAGAAACAGTAAGATGCGAAAGAAGGTCATGAAACAAGATAAAAGTTGAAGAAGAAAGCCAGAAATGCTGAAAAACAGGACAGCAGTGAACCAAAAAAAGATAGCTCTTAACAAAAAAGGAAGATTTCATTTCAACAAAAAGAAGGCCTACCTAACTTTCAGCTCAGGACCTCACATTTTCCCCGTGGGAGGATTGAGGTCAGGCGATTAACTAGGCCACAGAACTTATTCATGTTTTTTCAGGTAAATTTGTTTTTTGCTGAAGATGAGCGAATGCTCGAAACGTTCAATTTTATTGTTTTACTTGCAATTTTTAATTCGAGTAAATGTTTTATACGGTATTTTTAGTTCTCTCCTTTTTACTTAAAATCAGGAAGCCTCCCGATAACTTTTTTGCACTTATTTTCTTATTTGTGAATCTTTCTTTTGATATTTCGCCGCGTAATTGAGTTAGAGTTTACCTGTCCCAGCCGTAGAATGTTTTTGCATTCGAAAGCAGCTTCAGCTACAGCATCTGCCTGTACATGTAAATATCCATTTTTCAATGAATGATGCTGAATTCCCACACACCATAGACAGTGAAACAGACTCGCACAATGATTCAGCCTCCTCCAAGCTTGACGGTAGGGATTGTGCTATTGGGATCATAGGCAGTCTCTGTTTTCCTCCAAACATGACGAGCTTCGTTTCGGCGTAAAAGTTCAATATTGCTTTCATCGGACCATATAACCAGTTTCTAAAAATCAATTCCCTTATGAAGATGGTCTTTGGCAAACAAAAGTAAACAAACATGTTTAGCTGCAATGAAAAATGTTTTGCGATGAGTGAAGTTTTGCTAAACCGTTTTAGACTGCCTGACTTGCGGTTTTCAAACAGTCTATGTTCCTCCATTTTTTTGAGCTGGCTGGCTCATTTGTCACCTTAGCAACGCACACTATGATGAGAGCGGCCCGTGATTTTACTGTGACCTACTGGAGGCAGATCTGAGATTGCCTCGTCTCTCAATGTTTCCCAACTATAGCATCAACAGTTTAGAATGGAAACTTAACACATTCAGTAATTTAATTTCATCCTTCATCAGGAACTCTAACTATTTTCGAATAGGTCAAGGCATTACTTCGGCTTTCGGCATTGTATTTACTCAGCATCCATCTTCAACAAAATGTGGATGGTAAATGATTCTACCAATCGTTGTTTACTTATATTAAACATGCTTCTTCAATTTTTTTGGAAGCTTTTTAAAACTTTTTTTTTCTTCAAGCTACTCGAACTTTACTCTAAAATAATAAAGATTTAATATATCAATTTTAGTCAAATACGTCAGCCTCGAACAATTTAATGATTATTTGATATTTTTAGTCGTCAATAAATATTTTAGTACTGTGTAAATATATTTGTAAATTTATTTTCTCTCAACTACCTATGCTATACCTAAAACCAGAGCTCAAAATTTTTTAATTCCGTCAAAAATGGAATTGTGCAAATACTTGCACATGGGTTCTGTACCAGTACCTAGTATTGCGCGAGATGGTAAAGAATTCATGACCCAAAGGGGCAAACAGCTGTTCATATGCGCTAATTCTGTTACGTATTGCTCATGCTACAGCATCAGGAGTTAATTTTTTCAAGAAGAACAAGTTACTCCAATTGGACTAGGAATTTTAAAAAGTGATCAATGAGGGCAAAACTGATAACACAAGTAAATTTCAGCAGTAAGGCGTTTTAGAACAAACATTATAAACAATGAACTAAGATTAGAAAGTTTAATGAAGTTAAAAATTGGGTGCATAGGACAAAAGAGGACATTTATTAAAATTTTGAAAAGTATCAAAATTACGTCAATTACTAAATGATAATGTAATCGATAAATCAGAAATGAAAATTGTGTGATTCCTCTTAGAAGAGAAAACTAGTTTCATTAGATTATTAGATTAGATTATTATTTAGTTTAAGCCTCCCTATCCACAACAAATGCGATCCAAAGAGAGGAAGAAGGAAGGCACCATTTAGTTTGGAGATAAGGGAACGCGGAATCTATGCAGAAAGGGCATAGCAACAGTAAGATGGGAAAGAAGTTCAGGAAAGAAGATCAGAATTGAAGAAGAAAGTAATAGGTGCTGAAAAATAGGACAGCAGTGTACCGAAAAAAGGTGGTCCTAAACATAACAAAAACATTTTATTTCAACAAAAGGAAGGAAGGTAAATCCAACTCTCAGCTCAGGCCCTCACATTTTCCCCCTGGGAGCGCTAATTCCCATAGATACACTAGTTGTATCCCCCTGAGGAGAACTAGTTTGATTAACAAATAATAAACATATGTAGGCTGGTGGAAAAATAATGGCACAAACTTTGACAGTAGATTTAAAAATCAAAAAGAACGACCTTTTTATGAATAAGTAAAACTCAAATCTCCATCATTTAAGAGGTATCAAATTATAACAGTTGTACACCTATTAAAATTTCTTCCCCTTCGTGTTATCTTTTATTCACGAATATGGTGACGATTGTTGACTTTAATGGTCGTCTGCCATCAGTGAATCTTGTAAAATAACTCCCACAATATGAGTCGCCTAAAAATACTGCAGACAGAGAGGGATCCGATTGGAAAGATAGTGAACACTGCAGGACTCATTGTGGATGATCCACTAGTGTTCAATTGTGTCCGAGAATAGCTTCTGCGTAGAAACATAACTTGCATTGCAGTAGCGGGCGGACATTTTGAACATTTACTATAATTCCAACTGGTTTCTCTCACCTACATCTATGGGTACTGAAACCACCATAGTTTACATAGACTTTAGTCAACTCTAAGATTCTATAACTCGTAAACCATGAATATTTGGATTTATGCTTTAGCGGAAAAATTTCATTTCTTTGGATTTTTATATCTGCTTTCAAGGTTTATGCCACTAGTTTTCTAACACCCTGTATATGAAACTATGCATTGAAGTAACCTTAGTTAGATACACGATCCTTTTGAAGTGAAATACTTTACCAAAAACACATTTAGCCTAATACGTCTATCAACGGCAAAACGTCTTTCTTGGACGAGAGTCACAAATAGTACAATATTGGCATATTAATTGCTTTCTTTATTACTCTAATCCCCACGTTACCTTTTCCTTTCAAGCGCCCTCACTAAACAATAGATCAATCACCTCTCCAGTCGACAACTACAATACAACAATGGATCCAAGTCCAAATTATTCATTTGGATAATCCAAGCATGAAGCGATGTCTCTCCAGCTGAACTTACCATAACGCAAATTAAAATGTAGTATCTCATTTACAGCATTTCTTCAATCCAAGAGTTGGTCATATTCGTACGATGATTTTTGTGTACATGGATTTCTGTGGCTATTTTTTCCAGGTTCACGAACACAATAGTGGGAAACGGAAACTGCAAAAACAAATGGTACTTGGATTTTTTCAGGCTTACCTCTATGCCCCCGGAATTGCTCTTGAGAAGGTCTGTGAACGTAGCTATGAGCTCATATGTCAATAGCCTAGAGCGCAAATACTTCACTTCTGCAACATTTCCTAAAAGGCCCATCATGTTTCGCAGAAGATCTTCGTGCTCCTTGAATGTCTGTCAAAATAAAGTATCGTTAATCGTGCATTCTAGGATAGCAATTATTTCAAATACGAATACCTCAAAAGTTATTCCTGCAGTTCATTTGCAATTCTACATCAGAAGGTTTTTGATCATTCTCACAACTCGAGCTTTCACCAATCAAACCAGTTTCAGCCATCAATTTTGTTGGTGGACCTACATGTGCAGGCCGTTATTTTGTTTGTTCTCAAGATTATTACAGAGAGACAGCCAAGTGAGAGAACACACGCGTTACAAATGTCCAAGGGATTGTGCAACGCATTACAACATTAGCGCTAAACACTCCGAAGCAAGCACCCGAGCATTTGATATATTCGTCATGATCAACAATCTCAAGTTGCTATCAAAAGTGTTTCGGTTATTCTATTACCCTACGTGATCAGAGATCATCAGTGATGTAGCACTACTTGATATAAAAGTGTGTTTTTAATCCTATTCAACGTTTGAAGTACACACAAAAAACTAAAATTTTCAGAATAAGAAACAAATTTTTTAAACAATTCATCAAAGTTTTGCAAAATCACTATTTTATTTTACCCTTTCCCAAAGGAAGTCGAATAAAGTGCTTCGGCTATTTGTATCGAAACTTGAAGAGTATAGGGTAAAGAACGCACAGAAGAAGTTATCAGTACCGCGAAATAAATATGACATTGCTCTGGCATGGGTCTTTTCAGCTAGTGCATGAGCCTGCTGATTCATTTTCAATCAAAAAAATTATGATCCTGAAACTTAGCCAGAAGGAGAAAAAAGTTTCAAAAACCAAAAATAAATGTTCTCAAGTTATGTTTCATGACATAAATTTGCACCTCGGATAATCCGCAAACAAATGAAATGCTAAAAAGGAAATCTGGCCTTGGTTGAGTGGGAAAAATAATTAACTGCATTTCACGAATCAGAGGCTTAAACTCAGTGGAAATCCATTGAAAATTGGAGATAAATGGCTTTTGTAATGTCATTAAAAAGGGCTTAATTTTGCAATGTCACTCAATGGAGTAGTTGCCCTGATTTTGTGGATTATGGATTAGATTTTTAGTTAGTTTAAGCCTCCCTATCCGCAACAAAGGCGATCCAAAGAGAGGAAGGAAGAAGACGCCATTTAGTATGGAGTTAAGGAAACGCGGAATCTATGCAGAAAGGGCATAGAAACAGTTAGATGAGAAAGAAGTTCATGAAACAAGATCAAAGTTGAAGGAGAAAGTAGTAGGTGCTGAAGAAAAAAGGACAGCAGTGAACCGAAAAAAGATGGTTCTTAACATAACAAAAGCATTTTATTTCAACAAAAAGAAGGCCTACCTAACTCTCAGCTCAAGCCCTTACATTGTCCCCATGGGAGTGCTAATTCCCATAGATCCAATATTTGTATCCCCCTGAGAGGGCTGATTTTGTGGAGTATATTCAAAAATCGTATCTTACGAGTTGAATTAGAGAGAAATTCTATAAGTAGTCCTAAAGATGAAGCACTGCTCACCCTGACACTGGAATTACCGGCAGTATGAAAAGAGTTAATTTCACCCTCATATCTTAACACCACTGGCCCAAATACGGTGTCAGATAATTGGAGACGAAAGCTTAAACTATGGTATTCACATACTACGAAAGGTTCACTTTCAGAAGCAGAACTTCCATTTTTTGAATTACAGAACTAAATAATCTGTTAAAGAAATTTTTCGTAATTTCATTCGGTAAAAGTCAAATTTTCATTTTGAAATAACTTCCTACCACATTTAAAACCCCAAAAGTAAACAAAAGTAAATAAGTACGATTGAAAAATGCAATTTTCATTCTTTGACATAACACTAATGAAGAAAAAAAATACTGAAGAGTTAATAAACGCTGGTTTGATGAGCACCGCAACTGACCTGGAGGCACTCTGTGAAGTAGCTCATGCCACGGCCGTCAAGGAAGCGTTGACAATTGCGTGGTGTCTCATCTGTTACGTTCCACATGACGCTCCAAGCTAACTCAAGCATGTCGTCGTGAGTTTTGGTACGCAGCTTGTCCTTGATGAGACCCAACATTGTCTGAAATAGGTTTCTTAGAAGTATTCTATTTACACGCAACTAAGCACGGCATAACGGTCAATATAATCACATCTCGTGATTTATACAGAAAAATATAGGGCAACTATCTAAACTATAATCAGGCGTCATTTCAAACAGCATTTTACGCTGGCACTACCAATAAACCTAGCCTAAATAATACTTCCATTGAGCAACGTATGACTTAGACACATGATGACAATGGCCTACTTTCAAGTGAAAACGAAGGACAAGATAATCTAGGCTGAACCTAATGGATGGCAAAAAATTTTTCTTCGCAGAGGTTTATGCGAGCTTATAAAAAACGCAGAACAAAAGTTTCGGTTCAACGACACGCGGCATAATGACACAGCATACGCTCGCTTGGCGTCTCAAATCTCGAGAGCAAAATCATCCACAAAGCCGACATTAAAGTTATCACAATAAACCAATAGATGCGGGGCCGCTTCTCCATCAACTTTCTTAAATTGATAGTGGTGGTTGCAATCAGAATGGGAAAGGAAAACATGCTGGCTGCCGGAATAGTCATAATAGAAACACGAAACGCTTTTTAAAATAAATAAAAACACCAAGGTTGCTACTCTCAAAGACAACATTGCTAATATTATTTATTGCTGATAAAAGGTAAACGTTTCGAGCACCAGGCTCATCATCAGTACAAATTTGTCTGTAAAGGACAAAACGGAGA
>JACJUY010004851.1:63675-82617 GCA_014220935.1 Platorchestia sp. MABIK
TAGGCGTGAAACTAAAAAAACTAGAACCGAGTCCCGTAAAAGTAGGTTTTCGGTAAACAGAAGTCAAGAAAATTTCGTCGCGTTTAGTAATTAAGACATCTAGAAATGAAATCTTCCCATCGACCTCTGGTTCTTTTTAAAATGTTCCACTAAAATCTGGATTGTGCATCTATCCACCTATCTCATTTTTTATCGCTTGTGAGTCTCATAATGAAAAAGTACCGTGAAGTCGAATTTCAGTAGGAGAACAGTGGAAAGTATCGAGCGAGTCCGTTGAATGATCAGGCACGTTCTCTCCATCCTACTTTTTATTTTCTTTTAGCTTAAAATTTTATTTTCTACTATCGACCAATTTATACTAGCCTAATTTCCGAGTTTTCTACACCTAGGCTCTTTCTCCAGGACTCTGGATTTTTTCTCGATTAGTTCGACGCACGCTAGCAATCAACTGTGAAGAGTCACACTGTTACCTCGATACAGTTAAAAGAGTGAGTCGCTGAAAAATCATTTTCAAATCTCGAATGCAGCAGGTCTCAGTTTGGTATCACGTTCATAGCTATGCGCCTGCTGTACTTCTCCGCACAGCCTCATCGTCCACAAGTAAATAATTAAAAGTGTACTGGTGTGTTCCACTTAAATCTTCCAGATCTTTTACTAAACAGAAACACACGACACTGATCCCGACCAGCGCTACGAAAAAAAAAGTCCGTGAAGACAAGAAATAGATATTTTAATTAAGTCACTTTTCATTTTTTAGCGAGTATCATTGGTCTGATGGCGATACCCACTCCAACATTTTATTTTCTATTAAAAAAATACATAACAAAAGATACTACGTGCGGCAAATGCAATATTTAGAGCAGGCAGCAGACAAATTTCTTCAATATGACATATAATAATAATTATACATTGTTCAATCGGAACTCAAAAGAACAAAATCAGAGATATTTGTACCGACAGCAATAAAACTCGATCCCTTAAAAATTCACAAACTCAAAATTTTAAACATGACGACGTTCTCCACACAGAAATTCAAGCAACAGATGAAATTTTGCATAATTTCTGACTATTTAACAGAAACACGCATTTCTACTTCAATAAGGATAATTATGTCTGGGGAATATTATTACCTCAACAGCACCCAGATCTCCAACAAGTTGTCTGTGCAAGCCTTCCACTTGGCAAGCCAGACTGTTGAGAAGATAAATGCTGATGCGACACACAAAGTCTGCCATGTCTCGCTCAGTGTTGCTGTTCGAGTTGCTGACGTTGCCGCGGTGACGGATCACCACCAGCAGCAGCGACACCAGTCGCTCATACTCGAACACCTGGCCACCACAAGGAGACAATTATTAAACTGGAGTGAACTATCCCTCCTCGCCGCTGGAACGGATTCTACAGGGTACATCTATGTACTACTAATGAAAGAATATTCAAAATGTGCTACCTAAGCAAACCTGAGTAATTTTACCAGAAAAATTACATAGGAGCCAACCAATATACAAAGGTTAGCTGTGGCAGTCAAATATTCGAGAAACCTTAACCAATTACCGAAAAAGAATTAGCGCAGTTCCGAGTGCTGCTATAATAAATACACACTATCCATGAAAGGTTCACTTGACGCTTCTGCTAGAATTAAGGAACAATCAAAAGGCTGGGAAGCGCTTTGAAATTACTGAACGACTAAAACGAGCATTTTTTGAATGTGTCGTTCTATGACAAGCCACACTAGTTAAAGCAAATAAATCAAAGAACATTGAAGCAATATCCCTGTTTCATTACAACTGCTAAAGTTTCCATGTAAAATTAAAAGACATTTCTGTGCCGAGCTGGCATTAATATCTAAGCCACTCGCAAAGACTCAATGATAAGCTGAGGGAGCTGAACATAAAACCAAAAAGAACGTCAAAAGTTAAAACCAAGACACACAGACAAGAGGAAGCGAATAACTGCTAATTACAGTAACTTACAACTTGCTGGGGTACTTTGAGTTGGCTGATGGTGAGGCAGCCGTTCCTCATGAGGATGTTGTCGTGAGGGAACCTCTCCATGGCGTTGATCATGAGAGACACCATCTGCTGGCGAGCTGCCGACGTCACCATAGGGCTCTCCTGAGATTCCGCCTCCACTCTCATGATGTAGAACAGCGACGCGCTGCTCGGGCGTCCATACACGTTAATAACAGACGCGATAGGTAAGGAATGTGTTATAACTTTTCTTTGCGATGAGCATTTTCTATCAAATGAAACATCATAACCAGCAGGTGCTCCAATCTGAGTAGTTATTTTTCTGGAGAATGTAAAGAGCAAAGCACCTATCTCAGCAAGTAGAAGCAAAGAAACCCAAGCTTGGTATCAATGCTCAAGTTATGCTACAACTCTAACCTGCTGGAGATTTGAACGTGCTCGTCGAAGTGGTAAAGTGTCATGGCCTCAAAGATGAGGCGCAGAGCTCGCTTGATGTCGTGCACAGTGTCGTAGCGGAACTGGTGGAAGAGCTCATTGAGGGCCGTGGTCACCTGGTCTTTGTAAGGCATCAGCACCTCAACTGTTTCCAGTATCTGCTCCTCGTTTGCGTCGCCAAGCACCTTCAACGGACAGATGTAAGGATTTGTTAGCGAAAAAGGTATCATGTCAAAGCACATTGAGAATCTAGAGATAAATCCCTTGCTTATTGCGTATTTAGTTGACCGTCGAGCGGAGTATGACAATCACTCCGCTTTTTCTTTTGTGCCTGTGATGTCCACGCTACTGGTTGGCGCTACTTAACACAATAAATTTCCCCATTATTTTCGAGTTGCAACTTCGATTTATGTGTTGATATAGCATTGGGTGTTTGAAGTAAGTGTTCTGTTGTTTATAATTTCCATTTTGGTTTTAGGTATCCTTACTTCTCACATTACCCCTCCCTACTCCTCATCCTTACTCTAGCGACCCGATTCAATGATACTTGCACAGGTATTCATTAATTGGTAAATTATTTCTTGCGATTTTTTTCGTTGCGACTTACAGAAGTCTTGCTGACCCATGTATTCACAAGTACATGAACCATCATCCTATCGTAAAAATTCATTTTTTTCGTCATTCATTATCCTTACTGAGGTGTGAAACCTCCAACAAAATTAAGACAAGGAAAGTCTTAACAACAGGCCAGGGAAGGAGTAAATAATGTTATGCACATTACACCAATGAAAAGCTGGTACCTGGGATCGTGTTTCAAAATGTGAAAAACATTTCAGTCCAGAAAATAATTGCCATCGTGAAGTGTCATAAAAATTTTATAATCTAGTTTCCACTTTGCAGCACGCGATAATGCCAAAAATTGTGACCGCCATAGTATGATAAAGCTAGAAGAGCACTAGCCTTCTAGCGTCACAAATTTTTGCTCATGACGTGATGCAATACTACACCATAGCACTATTTCTTCACGAGGAACAGACAACAACTAAGAGTTTCTGCACACAAGCAAAATTCTCAGTTCCAGCACGAGTATGTGGACACAATAGAAACAAGATCAAGTGGCTAAGTCTCATCCCAATAGCAGCCACAAAGGAAGTATAATCCATAATTGACAGCATACCTTTTCAAAAATGGCACTGCCTCATTTTAGATTGCCCCACATTGTGATTCAACTCCACTTTGTCTAAAATGTGATACAAAATTGTTTAGTATTTAGCATGTTTGTCACACAAGTTCCTATCGTTTCTTTTTATATTATGTTGGTAGGAATGGTTTTCTGCAACAAGTGGTGTTGGCTTTCTGTTTTGATAGAGTCCGAAACGCAGCCATCAACCTTACTCTTAGGTGAAGCCGAAAATTCTCTCCATTTTTAGAACTACCGTAATGTTTGCACATATAATCATTCGAAATTCACTCAAATTTTATGATCTTCTATTTTTTCTCAGAACTGGAAGCATATAGAAACTCTCGGTTTAGTTTAAAATAAGCAGGTACTCGCTGTGAGTGTGTCACAGAGACGACGGCGGGTACTCTCTACACGGCGCACGAGAGAATTTAGTGTTTTTATAGAGAAAATAGCACCATTTTCATCACAACAATGGAGAGTAAGAAAAATACTACAAGACCTTCTAAAGTTCTAATAAATATGATTTCGATATCAACAGTGTTCTTCGTTTAGAAGTTTCAAAACAAAGTACCTTGATAGCAGGCAAGTTGGGCCACTTGCACGCCTCCTCGGCTGTGTGGCAGAGCCCCAGCACCTCCAGTGGCCGGCCCACGCGGCATCGCAGCGCCGGAATGTCAGTCAGACCAACCAGGCTTCCGTCCGCCGCCTGCATCGTGACGGTTAAATTTGGTCAGATTTATGCAGATGCGAAGTGTAGTCCGCCACCAGCAACAACCCATGTTATTTTGAGAAGTAAGTAGAACATTTTTGTACTTCTTTGCACTGTTTTTTTGCAAAGTGGTGAAATTTTTGAAGTTTTATTCTACACTCCTGATACATCGCGAGTATGGATAAAATTAAAAGAAGTACACCAATCTTTTCTGAACTCCTCTATGCAACATAAAAGATTGTTGTTCTTCTTTTAATTTTATCCATACTCGCAATGTATCAGGAGTGTAGAATAAAACTTCCAGAATTTCATCACTTTCCAAAATCGGTGCACCAACACGCCTGATGATGGAGGGTGAAACTATGAAGATGATTCAAAACTTAAACTCAAATTTTTTACACAAAAACCTACAGCATTTTTCAGTTTATAATCTTTGGACATTCGGCACAAGAGAATAACAAGAAAATGAGCAACGATCAAAAAGATAACAACGTACATCAAGTCAGAGTTAATTTTTGCTGGACTTACTAATGTCAGAAACGCTTTCCTTTTCAGTACCGAATTACAACTTTTTCTTAAGTGAAACATCATGATAAACTACTCAGAAACCTTAAAAATGTCTTCATCGTTTCTTCAACGAGAAGAAACTCCCTCATCAGCCTGAAGATTAAAGATCTTAATTGCACCCACTATGTTCTGACATGTTGTTGAGAAAAACTTTTGGTGATTAAAACTAAATTTCAATATTTCATCTGCAAAAATATTTTCATCGGTTTCATAATGAATAACTAACTTTATCCCCTTCAAGTCAACTTTGGAATAGGGGCAACGCTTCGTAATTCTTTGGATAGATCTGAAATTCGAGCGAACTATGTACACATGATCACACTAAAATACATCACCCTACAAATCTGAGGGCCGTCACGCAAGCCTCAACTCGCCAACTGAGCACGAAGTAATTTGCACTACTTAACAAGTTCACGCTACGTCTGTCTCAAGCTCAAATTACTGCTTCATACATCAATGACTTCGCACTTTCCCACATTAATTATCACCACTATTATCAGGTCACTGAATAGCTTAAACACTCCCGCAATAGACTGTCTGGAAGGTACTCTGGATTCTCCTACGTGAAAAGAAGGACAAACCATTAAAAATGCCAACTATTCTCGAGAAAAAGTTTAGATATTCTAGTAACTTGAGTTGACAGTCTTTCAAGATGGAGTACTTTCACAAGACCGCGCACCATTTCATCTTTCTTTCAAGAGATAAGTTCAAGAATTTCGTCAACCAAGGCCGCAAAAAGTGCGCAAAGATAAATTCGTGTAACACATCACCATGTTGGGTGGGAATTCAAGCTTTTAATGCGCCCAAGGTAAGCTTAAAGTTCTGAGTTTGAACTTACATAAACCGTCTCCGTTTTCTTCATGCCGCAAAGATTCGTTCCCGAAATGTCAAGGTAGGTGAGGTGTGGCAGGTTCTCAACAATCTTCTGCAGCAACGCTTCGTTATTGTAAAATTCGATATTCTGGTTCTTGCTCCGAGAAATGTCCAGTCGCCTGCACGGCAAAAGATGCTGTCATTTTCCAATCGAAATTCTCATGTCTGATCTAGATGTGAAGAAAATGGCATGAAAACTTGAGTTCACACCAGAGCACACATGTTGGCAAAATTTTTTTGAAAAGAACCATAGTGTAAATTACTTCATATCCTTCACTTATGCTAATTGCAAGTTAAAACATTGCAATACAGGAAGAGGCAGGATGTACCAAATCTTCTGAAGTTGTTTCGTCTTTCAATTTTTTCGACAGGAACAGACAAAATGTGCAGGATGGCCCTTGTTTAAATATTTCAGGGCAAATGGCATAATTTTAAAGCAATTCAACTAATGGGGTAATATTGGAACTGAACAACAAAATTGAATTCAATTAATAGCATTCATGATACAATAGTTTATCATAAAAGCTGTTCAGCTGCATTTAGCTGTTAATTTCTTGTTCATTTGAGCCCAAAATATACTTTTAGCAATCTTTTTAACTCAAACCAAGTTTTAGTGCTTAGAATTTCATTCATTTTCTATTAGAAAAAGTAACTTACATCCAAATTGAGAACATATTTTTGTTATGGGCAACTATTTTTTAGCTCACACATCTTTTGAAGGCTTAAATAAAAAATAAATAAGGAAGTGCAAGCATCAATAGAAAAAATATACACTGGGGCAACTTCATAAATAGTTCACATTTCTAAAACTTTCCTCTAGAATTCTTCTCCCTATAACATTGAGGATTCGATACACAAAGCGTTGAAAACTCAATGATCAAGTTATGAGTTAGATTAAGCCTCCTAAGCCACAACAAAGGTATTCTTGAGAGGAAAGAGAAGGCAATATTTTGTTTGACTTAAGGGGATGGGGAATTTATGCCTTGTGCCCACGCCCTACACATAGAAATAGTAAAATTTAATTGAAAGAAGTTTATAGAACAAGATCAGAGTATAAGAAAGTAACAGAAGGTGGAAAAAAAGACAGCAGTGAACCAAAATAAGATAGCCCAAAACAAAGCAAAACAAAAAAATTCTATTTCAACAAACAAATGCCCTGAGGGAGCAAAAGATTCAAATAAGGTAGAAGTTTGAAAGAATGGACTTCAGTAAGCAGAACTCTGTGCTCATTAAAGGGAACTCTAAAAAGAAAGACGTACAACTTGGCACCAGCTCCTGAGCTCCAGTATAAATAGTCTGCAGACAAGGTGCCTCACCATCTACACTCACAGATAAGAAATGCCCAAATGAATGCACACAAAATTAAAATATATCAAAGAATATGCAGTTAACTAAAAAACTGTGGCGGAATATTGGCATTTTTACAATGATTTCCCAATATATTAAAGATTCGACCTATCATTTGAGGCAAGTATTCTCCCTAGATTTGTTGTGTATATTCATGCTGGAAAAATCTAATTAGCATCATTTAGTTAAGTTTATTGGGGGATAGGCACAATATTATACAATCAAAACTTGGTCAATGAGAGAAATGTCACAAACGAGTGAGCTAAAAAAAGTTCCACAGAAGAAATAATTTCTACGATTCAGTAGACTGAGATATTTCAAGTCGGAAAGGCTGCCTTGTGCACAGTACGGTGGTTCTCAAAATTACCAAAAAATTACTTAGATTTTCATGAATAACTGTTTACTGACTAAAGTTGAAACAAGAATTACAAGTCTGATGGACTGAAAGTAATACAAAATACAGTGACCAGGCAAACACTAATCCCCCAAACATATAGCAGCACACTTTCAACAATTTAATCAAGTTTCTTACATGAAGTTATCCTTCACTATTGATAATTTAGCATTTCTGTAAAAGTATACTAATTATACTTAATACCTATTGAAATGTTAAAAGACAGAAGAACCCACTACACACAGCTTAAAATGGCTACCATTTAGATGCAGTTGTGTAAATATGGAGGAAATAAACAAAAATGTAAACGTTTTAGTGATTTGGATGCTTCCTCACACACATTTATTAAGAAAAAATGCTTTTCATCCGCATCTCACTGCTAGTTTGAAGAGCTTCATCAAAGCATTATTGTTTATACCAATATGCTGCTTGACAAACATAGATATCGAGATTGATTCTTTTTGCTAATTTTTTTTTTTGATGACGTCTGAACAACAAAGGAATTTTCTAATTCAGTGTAAATAAATTGGAACAATTGGAAAAAGAATGCAAATAAAAACACAAATTCTTGAAACAACAAAAATTTGGAACTGTAGTGTACTAATCAAGAGTGAAGGAAAAGATTTCCGAAAATTGAACCCCTCTTCTCAATTGGTATTCATTCACTGAGAAGTAAGAGACGGTATAAAAACAGCCAGCACCAGGAAGGTCACCAATAGACAACAACCAAACAAACTCCAAAGCAGCCAAACTTGAAGAGGACATCAAAGTACCTGATACTGGTGAGCAGTGGCAACATCATGAGCCATTCTTCTGAAGCGTTGCAGTTGTGCAGTGTAAGGTTTACGAGTGGATGAGACACAAAGGGTGCAAGATCATTCAGACGTTCTGTGCCAGACAGGTCTACAGATCTCAAGTTATCAAACTTTGATTGGTTCATGAAACTAGACAAAGCCTCGTCTGAAATTAATGCGTTATTGATCACAAGGCTGCGGAGATTGGGGATTTTCAAGTTCAGTTTATTTTCAGGGATATCATCAAAGAAACCTTTTCCAATAGCAAGAGACTGGAGATAGTATCCTTTTTCTTGAACTGTATAAAATGAAGCTGAAGAAATGTTTTTGCAGTCCCTTATATCAAGATGTGTGAGCTGGTGTTGCATAAAATACTTGACACAATCATCATCAGCATCAGAGCCTCTCAGTATAGCTTTCCTAACCTTACACTTATCAGGGTGACGAAATATAGACAAATAGAGGCTGTTGGCTCTGCTGGGGTAGTGAGTGCACATGGTCGTTAGGAGGAGCTCAGAGATTTCTAGGGGAAGCCTGTGACCAGGAGCAATGTCAAGAAATTCTTCACTGTCGCAGGTTCTGTCAAACTGGAGAGAAGTTTCATCACTCTCATGGCCAATTTCCATCACTTCATCAATGCTATCATCCTCAATGAAATCAGAGTTTAAATCTTCTGTTTCTTTGTTGGTGGACACACTGACATCTGCATGTCTGTCCTTTTTGCTCCTGCTGGACACTGTGTAGGTCTGCGGATGCAGGCACGCCTGGGCAGCCGCCAGGAACTTCAGGGTGGTGGGGTGGTTGTCCACCCACCCAGGGTGCCCTTGAGCCCCAGCAGTCATCTGAAAAGCATAAAACAATTAGCTAATGTAATGAAAATATTTCACTACGTGTTTGTACCTTGAGGGTATCGCTGTTATGTACATAGAGCTCCGTCCTGCGACTGCCTGGCTTGGGCCATTCTGAAGCCGAAGTTCGCGGTTGCACGACGGTAGCGAGTCAGTTGCGTTAGGACCTTCGTACAGTGCACTTGTCTACGAGCAAGCTAAATAAAGCTTCTTGCCTGATGCTTGCGAGTCCTAGTCCGTGCTTGGTGAATCCTACGCCCTCTTTTACTATTGTGTTTTAGTTGTCGCTTGCTTTTGCGGGGTGTTGTGGTCGGCAGGAGATTTACGATCTCGTGTAGAGAGACGGCTCCCGCAAGACCCGCCCTGACTCTGTATGTGTTCTTTTGTCTTACTTATCGCCTTTTAAATATACTAGTTACTTATCCGTGCCGTAACTTAATCTAGCATCCGGGCCTAGCTATTTAGCCGGAGTAGCTAACCTCTGCCTGGTCGGCATCCTGACAAGTCGGCTTCCTAGTGGTGAAACAATTAACTGGCTGGTTTCGCTACACTAAAAAGTCATGAAAATAATAGCAAGCAAGAAAACCATAATTCAAGTTATGAGTTATAAAACTTGCAGCAATCAGATACATCAACATCTTATGCATAAGCAGCATCTCAAGATGAAATCAACGAATGAAAAATCATCACTCAAGCTGAAAATTTTCTTCTGTTTGTCATGCAATAAATATTGATGCACAATCTGACAGGAAATTTTTAATAAAAAAGGAAGATAATACAAAAGCCGGCAACATTTGAACACTCCTAAAAAAATTGACACTGAAATTTAACAATTGCTATCTTAGGTGCATCATTCCTGAGAAAATGGAAAATTTAAGGAATTAATCAAAGCCAAAGTTAACTGTTAGCTTTCAAGTTGAATTGAAATATAGAAAGAATCTAGAAGTTTAGGTAAACATCAAGACTGCATGAGTGGAAGAAAGCTGCAGCTAGGAAAGAATGGAGGCTCTGAGGATATGATGCAAAAATGAGCTTCCAGTTTCTTTTCAGAGCTAGAGCAGTTTTCTTAGAATACATGTTTGGTAAATTTTCAGTTTTGAATATTCAATGTTACTAGGATATGCGCGTGTCTCTGGATTCAGTAGCATCCGCGTGACAGCTGTAAATGTTAATAATACAGACCACACAAGATAGATCAACTCCTAGAATTTGGGCATGTAGATCAAGTATACTAAACATAAGAGAATGAAGTAATTTAAGGGCTTGCATTTGAAAGGAAGCAAAAAGCTGCGATATAACTGCTTTGAAGAATTTAATAAGAATAGCATCATCAACATGCAAGTTGAAGGTCGAGTCCAAACTTCATGATGTCAGGACCATCATAGTTATATTAAACTATTATTGACCCAAAAGTGTTGAAGAGAATAGTGCTGGAGAAATTCATTTATAACTCCATATTTCCTAACAAATACAATTGTACATCAAATACCATTCAAGAAAGAAATATCTAGATACCAAAAAATTAGTTTTCATAAATTTTTTGACTAACACTTGAATAGATCCCCTGAAAATGAGAACAGTGGTACGGTTGACTTGGTATTTTAACAAACATGTTGACTACGATTGTGCGCGTCGTAAAATTGATTTGGTTTGGTCATAAAAACCGACTGGGAAAATTGACTTACCTGCTTGAATAAGTTTTCATTCTTTGTAAGAAATGTACAAAATATAAGTGCTCAATAATATTTTCCTCATATGATGAAATTTCTTCAAAAAGAGGTCATGAAATGGTTTGAAATGTTATTCATTTACATTGGTGCCTATATGAATAATTTACCTAATGGTGCACATTTGTCCCACTACATAGTCAACGTGTTTAACATTGCCACAAAGCACTGTGAAGCACCAAAGAAGGGAAACTATATTGCACTCAAACTGACCTGTATACCTCTTCTTGTTTCTAGTAAAACAATTACTCAAATCCAGGATGTATGTTTGTAGTTGACTGAAAAATAATGGCCTGAGGTATCAAAAAATCCCCAATACATTTTCATGGCAAGATAGACTCAAGTATGCATAATCAAAACATTTAGATTGACCCAATTGGGGTGCAGAAATTGTTTTGCTCAATAAAAGTCAATTTAATCAAGATATTTATTTATCAAAATATACACGAGGTCCCAGATGTCAGCCACCAAACAATTTGCAATTCTTTGTTATCGTTAAGATTAGATCTGAAAAGGGTAAAAAACTTACATTACAAGAAAGAGTTCAATTAGTTTTTATGTTTGGAAGAGATGAGACATCTGTTATGATTACGATTAAAAAATTTGCATAAACATATACGGCGCTGTGCAAACTAGTACGGACAGTGGTAAAGTAAAATTATTTGCTAAACTAAAGTTTAATTGAAAAACATGATATGAGAGATATATTTATTAGGAGGTTTGACCTCCTATTAAATATGTTAACTCTTATACCATGTATTTAGCTGTTGATGGTATGAGAGTGCTATATTTAATAGGAGGTATGATCTCCTATTAAATACATTAACTCTCACACCATCAACATGTTTTTTAAAATTAACTTTAATCTAATGCAATAATTTCATTTCATCACTGTCTAAACTCATTAGCACAGCACAGTGTTTTTATAACCTGGATAGTGTGCAGCTTCTCAAACATGTTGTACAATATCAATTACAGAACTAAATCATGCAAAATGTATTTAGCTGAAAAGAGCTTAAATAGACTTTATAACATACTTAACTTTAGAAAAACAACTAAAAACTCAAATCCATCTTGAAAAAATTCATTATTGACTCTTTAATGTATATTAATTTAAATGGTTACTATGCTTACTTTGATACCAACAAAATAAATGGATGATTACTTTTATTGTTTCCAATATTAGTAATTTTTAATAAATTAGATACTAATGCTCCAAAACTTAACCTCAATGTCAAGATTTTATCAAAAATTAATTTTCTCAGGATCCAAGATTTTTTGCAGCCCAAATCAAAAAAATTAAATGTATCCTAAAAACTTTATGTAACTTCTGATACACTTTCAATTCTAATAAGAAAATTCCAAGAAAAATTTGAAGAATTGCATGTCTTTTTTGCATACATTCACTTATAATAAATAACAAGACTGAAATAATTTTAAAAGTATAATACTTAAATTTGAAAACATTTTTATATCTTAAGCCATAGTCAGAATGTTCTTGTTATCAATGTACAAAATGCCTTTTAAAATTTACATTTTTAGTTCATTATTGCATAAGCAAACCATTTGTATCTGTAGTAACTGATTGACAGACCCTTCAAAATTGATATTTTAACATTTTTTATTAACAACTTTGAAGGTAGATACAATCTGCAGTACATGTGTAGCGTTTGGTAATAATCGAATTTTCAATTTTGGGTGCAAAAACATAGTTAATTAGATCAAAATTAACTAGTTTTCTTCTATGCACTTTTCGTCGCAAATGACTATTTTACGAGTTATAGCGGTATGGTACTTATCGCAATTGTATAGTTGCAAGCGCGCGAAAAAAATGGGAAGACCCCAAATGGACTCAACGACATAAGGGGGAAGACCCCAAATGGCCTCTTCCGTTAACGGTCTAATAATCATGTCGGTAAAGTTTCTTATTTTACGTAGGAATTTTAACTAACCTGCTGCTGTAGTAAGAAGTTAATTTAATTTAGTAATTTTTTTGTTTTTTAAATTAAGTACAAACCGGTACACTGCCACAAATTTCTCTTTTCTTCATACCAACACAGGTTATTACAAGTTGGGCAAATCACTTCCTTCGGTAAAACACCGTGATCTTTCAAGAATGCAACTGCCTCAGAATTTTTTCCTATGAATTTCCCGATTGCTCCAAAATAATCAAACTTACACGAAACACATGTAGTCATCACTGCAGCTTCAACGTAACTGGCGCATCAAAGGGGAGAGTCTATTGTAGTGTTGCCGTACAACGCCCTTGATGAATTTCTTTCCGCTTCAAAGACTAGAGTTGGGGTCATTGATTTACCGCTATAACTCGTTAAATACTCATTTGCGACGGAAAGTGCATAGAAGAAAAATTGCTTTTTTACATCTAATTAACTACGTTTATGCACCCAAAATTGGAAATTTGATTATTACTAAACGCTACACATTAACCCAATCTGCTAGTTATATCTGCAAGTTTGAAGGTAGATATAATCTGCAAAATTCTTTTTGACTTTTTAAATTATGAATTTTAGACTAATGAAATGTCAATATCGGGTTTAATGCGATCACGGAAATTAAGAATTCCATTCCAAAGAATCACTAAAGAAACGCATTTAAAAATGTTTTACATAAATGACATTCTGCTCGCTGATGCTTAATTTTTGAATTATTCAACTTTGAAGTTATTGGAACATCGTATATAAAAGTGAAGGAACTGACAAGTAAATTTGCAGTAATACGGTATTGACGTATCGATGGGTGAGGTTGGGTAGGTTATGTTCGGTTAGTTAAATAAACTTACCTAAAATAACATAAATAAACCTAAAATAGCCAACCTTAACTTACCCAAACCGACGCAATTTTTTCCCGCGCAAAAAGTGGGCGTGTCCCGCCAAGAATGTGGGCGTGACCCAACGAAGCGGCGACTAAGCAACCGACTATGTAATGTTATTCCTATCTGAACGTAATTATTGTTATTTCTCAAAAATAACGCATCAGCGAGCAGGATGTCATTCGTGAAAAACGTTTTTAATTATGTCCCTTTAGTGATTCTTGGAGACCGAATTTTAATTTTCTGTGATCGCATTAAACCCGATATTGACCAATGAAAGCTCTTTAATTATAGGTCTGAAATAATAAAGGGCAGAAACAATACAGATAAATTATTATTTGCATTTCCAAAACATTAACCATTAGATATTTTCTAGCAGGAAAAAGTATTTCAGACAATTCAGGAAAATCTCTAAATTTGATAATTGGAGGACTACAATTGATAAATTTTGCGGTCAATATTGATTTTAGGCCTTTCACAGAAATTAAACATTTCGTTCCAAAGAATCACTAAAGGAACACATTTAAAACGTTTTACATGAATGACATTCTGCTCGCTGATGCGTTATTTTCGAGATATAACAACAATTACGTTCAGATAGGAATAACATTAAATGGTCGGTTGCTTAGTCGCTGCATTGTTGGGTGACGCCCACTTTTCTGGCGGGACACGCCCACTTCTTGGCGGGAAATTAATACCCTCGGTTATGGTAAGTTGAGGTAGGCTATTTTAGGTTGATTTATGTTATTTTAGGTTAATCTATTTAACTAACCTACCATAACCTACCCTAACCTCACCCATAGTTACGTTAATACCGTATTACAGCATATTTATGTGTCTGTTCCTTCAACTTTATATACGACGTTCGTATAACTTCAAAGTTGAATAACTCGAAAATAACGCATCAGCGAGCAGAATGTCATTTGTGTAAAACATTTTTAAATGTGTTCCTGTAGTGATTCTTAGGAATGGAATTTTCAATTTCCGTGAAAGGCCTAAAATCAATATTGACCAATTTCGCCATCTAGCACAGAGAAATATTCAAATTCAGAAAATTTTCAAATTTAGAATTATTCAGGCACAGTTTAAAATAAAAATAGTGAATTATGCAAAATAATTTAAAATTCTTGTGTTTAAATGCAGTAAATCAATCTTACATTATTTTATTAGTTGAAGAATTTCTTCAACTCCAATCTCATGGTTGTTAAATATTAAGCTGCTCTACTTGCAGCTAATTATTCTGCTGTCCTTTTGTATGAAAAAGTTAACTGTAATTCAGTAAGTGTAAATTCTCAAGTACAGCCCTAAAAAAACATCAGTTTCAAAAACAGTTCTACATTAGAAGACCCTTCAATTTCAAAAAGTGTTCTTAAAAAGAATTGAGTTCTAAAACTTCTAGCAGCAATGCTTGCCCATATTAAAATGTCAGCAATGATTTTAGACATATCTTTGAATTCAAAACTTGTTTTATACACAATTAACCTAGAGTAAAACGCAACAAAGGTTTTTCAGTACTTTCTCAGCTGCCTCAAGTTAGAAAAGAGCTCACAAGTCTCAATTGGCAGGATACACTTTTCTCATTCATCTTGGAAAAACTTTTTAAGACAATTAGTGTTACGTGCTTTGAAAATAGAGGAAAAACATATAATCCAAATTATAAAGAAGAAATATGAGAAACTAAACTTACAGTTTAGCTTCTGACCTAGAAGAGGTCGACAGAGTTGCTTGGGGAAAAAACTTTTCTACAGCTCGTCATTAAAATTTCCTTAGTTTTAGATTAAATAACTCACATGGTTAACATTCAAGTTTCCTTTTCGTAATATACTCACATTTTAAGTATTTAAATGTTTCGAGGATCTCTATCTTCCACACCTCAAAGTTCGACGTCTAATGCGATTGGGTGCACGGACAGGGCCTGGGGTCACGAAGACTACACAGCTGACGACTATAAACAACAAACGAAGCAGTCGTACATTTCAGAATTTTGAAATGAGGTAAAATATTTGATTTTGATATTATATATTAAAGTAGTTTTAGAACTTTACACGACTGAATTTTCTGCAAATTGATAGAAGTCTTAAAAAATTAAATGTAATAGCAATTTTTCCTTTCATTCCTCAATTCGCAACAAAGCGTTTAAAATTTATTTTATTTTTTTAGTTATGTTAGTTAAAACGAAATTTTTAATTTAAGACATTTGAAAGAATATTCAGTAAATTTTCAATTATCCTCCCATTATTTACACAGACTATTTTGTATTGCTTTGAGGATGTCAAAGATAGGTTGCGCTAGGTTTTTTGGTATTTCATTTACAGTTGAAGTGAATATGTATACATTGCCCTACTCAGATTTGTTTATGTATCTCTCACATGGTAAAACTGACAAATTTCAAACAGCGTCTTCACTGATATTTAATATTTATAATATTAATCGAGATTACCCTCCAGCGGTCATGGAAAATAGTTAATTCCACATTCAATTTACTTAAAGACATTATCAGGTTGACACGCTTGTAGATGAACTGTCGCAAATCCAGCCATTGCTCGTTGCTGAAGTCCTATGCAAGACAGTGTCGCAAATCCAGCCATTGCTCGTTGCTGAAGTCCTAGGCAAGAGAGCCAATACCTTGCTCAATAAAGGACAAGGACTTAACTTAAATTCACTAAGCCTAAAAAAGCAATTACGCTGACAATTAATGACAAAGCGGAACAATGGCGGGGGTGCTTCACTTCCTTGGCGACTTATCTTAATGAACTAATTAAAACCGTTCATTTAATCTTCTTGCTCGAGTCCGAAGCCACGGCAACGGTTTCGAGCAACCTAAAGAGGAGGCCGCGGCACGTTGCTACCTCAGATTCAATCAGGGTTGCCAGAAGTGTTACGTTCGTAACAAAAGTGTTACTTTTTCTATCAGATCCTCATGTTGTTTCTTTTGTTACGACTTTGACAAAATTCGACAAATTTTGTTACTATTTAAAATTTCAGCTAATAATTCTTTAAAGAATGAACCATTTTCATTGACACTCGCGCAGAGGCGTTTCAACCGCACATTGTCCGCCGATAACCGTCCGCCGATAACCGTCCGCCGATAACCGTCCGCCGATAACCGTGAGTCAGCGTCATGGTATACATAAGGTATGGCGTAAGGTCAGCGTCAATTGGAGGGCAAATATGCTGTGTCCTAACCCAAAAATCAGAAATCAAAACTGGCAGAGTGGAATAAATGATAATTTTATTAATTTCATCTCTTAGCAGCGTAGATGTCTTTCTGGCAAAGTGGCCTAGGTCCTAGCTCAGTTCCTAGTTAGTAACTTTGCAACGAAAAGCCAGTTTGGATGAACATCACGCCTCTACTTGAGTGTCCTAAATATATTATTCTGTGTTTTTCTGGGTTTTGTAGATGAAATTCTCTGCATATTTACCCTCCAATTGATGCAGTAAAAAATCTTGCACTTAAGTTGCACTAGATGGCTGTCTCTGGAGCAAGCCGTAACGAGTATTCTGGATCAGTGGGCAGCTCTCACTTTATTTTTTAAAGCTGCAGCATTAGAAGATAATGCCATGTTGGCTGCAGCAATATTAAAACAATTGCGGAACCCACAAAACAAGATGCACTATTCATTCTTGGACTTCATATTACCCAGTCAGTAAGATAAACCTTGAATTTCAAACCGAGACATTTCGACCGCACAAACTGAAGAGTTCTATAAATATTTCTGTGAAAACTATCTTGAATTACTTTGTAAAACGAGAAATAATTGAATATATGGTCTAGCATCATTTTCTGTTAGTGGACTTTCAAGCTGATGACATTTACCATGTTGCCAAAGTAGAAGCTGTTTATTAAGAGAATTCTGAAAAAATTTCTAACAAAGACCTGAAGCAATTTCGAGCGAACATCTTGAAATTCCATGTTCGATTAATGAGAGAAATGTTTAGCCGTTTTCCGTCGAATAATATGCTTAAAAAGTTGGAATTGCTTGAGGCTGTGGACCCCGCCAATGATAATGCGGGAAAACCCGGCTCCATCATTCCTCTTGCCTTAAAATTTTCGTTCGTCATTTCTGAAGAAGAGTACGAAATAATGAATACTGAGTGGCCAGAGCTCACCTTGGAGGACACGAACCATATAATTGAAAAGGAAACTGAAAAGTTCTGGCACACTGTTTCAAATGTAAAGTGCGATGAAGGACTTCGACATCCCCTATTACCAAAGTTAATTATGAGCCTACTCGCGTTGCCTCATTTCTCAGCCTGTGCCGAAAGATCATTTCACTTTAAAATAAAATGGAACGCAAAAAACAGGTCTTTGTTGAAAACAGAAGCTTTAAACGCACTTCAATACTCCAAAAGTTTACTTAATGGCTCTAACTGCATGAAATGACAGCCGTCTCAAAAATTACTCAAATTAATGATGCAAAAGGACTTATACAGCAGTGCTGAAGAGGGAGCCACTTTTTGAAAGGCTAATAAGTTCTTCCTTTAATGTTCCAATATTTATTTGAAGTTTTGAATTTTTTGTTACTTTTTGATCCAATTTGTTACCTTTTGAGATGGGAATTTGTTACTATTCATGAAAACCTTCTGGCAACCCTGGATTCAATTGGACCGTCTTCGCGGGCGCATCACTAGTGCTCTGCGGGTTCGGACCTTTACTGACTCCTGCTTCTGGAACCTAGTGTTCAAGATGGCCGGCTTACTGGAGATGTATTCGCCTGAATATTTTCTTCGAAGATCCTTCAGGTGAGCCTCCTGTACTTTGTTACGCTTGTCATTAATAAATTGTTATAACCTACAGCGTTACCTGACCCCTATAAAGGGTGCCAGGAAAGTCTATGTCTTTAGTGTCCGTTTATTCGGAAAGTTGAGCAGCACGGTCGGGCAGCGAGACATAGTTCTTTTTTCGAAGAAAATCTTCCCTGTTTTCGAAGTTTACATTACTTCTTCATTTTTAGTATTCTTGAAAGAACGAAAAGTTCTCAAGTTAAAGCTGTGGAAAGCAGTTTTGCCTAAACGGCAGTTCAGCCGGCTTTTTTTTTTGCGCCATCCTTTTGACGGCAGAGCTTGGCTGGAGTCCGACAGGATAAAATCCTGGTATCTATTTTTTTTCTGTTTAAATATTTTCTTTTCTATCTTAAAGTATATTAAACGTAACAAAAAAAAATGTGAAAAATTTTGTGTGTTTAAACTGCCGCTATCCGGACTGCCGGGGTCGGTGTTGAATCTCATTAGGTTTAAGTTGAGTGAAACCGGTGTGGTGTTTTAGGC
>JACJUY010004852.1:0-15283 GCA_014220935.1 Platorchestia sp. MABIK
ATACACAGCCTACGTTGTTTATTTGTTTGAAATACAGCCTACGTTGTATACGTCTTTGATATACAGCCTACGTTGTACACGTCTTTGATATACAGCCTACGTTGTACACATCTTTGATATACAGCCTACGTTGTACACATCTTTGATATACAGCCTACGTTGTATACGTCTTTGGAGTACAACTTGCCTACGTTGTACACATCTTTGATACACAGCCTACGTTGTACACGTCTTTGATATACAGCCTACGTTGTACACATCTTTGATATACAGCCTACGTTGTACACATCTTTGATATACAGCCTACGTTGTACACATCTTTGATATACAGCCTACATTGTATACGTCTTTGGAGTACAACTTGCCTCCGTTGTACACATCTTTGATACACAGCCTACGTTGTACATGTTTTTGATACACAGCCTACGTTGTCTACGTGTTTGATATACAGCCTACGTTGTACACATCTTTGATATACAGCCTACGTTGTACACATCTTTGATATACAGCCTACGTTGTACACATCTTTGATATACAGCCTACGTTGTACACATCTTTGATATACAGCCTACGTTGTACATGTCTTTGATATACAGCCTACGTTGTACACATCTTTGATATACAGCCTACGTTGTACACATCTTTGATATACAGCCTACGTTGTATACGTCTTTGGAGTACAACTTGCCTACGTTGTATACATCTTTGATACACAGCCTACGTTGTACACGTCTTTGATATACAGCCTACGTTGTACACATCTTTGATATACAGCCTACGTTGTATACGTCTTTGGAGTACAACTTGCCTACGTTGTACATATCTTTGATACACAGCCTACGTTGTCTACGTGTTTGATATACAGCCTACGTTGTACACATCTTTGATATACAGCCTACGTTGTATACGTCTTTGGAGTACAACTTGCCTACGTTGTACACATCTTTGATACACAGCCTACGTTGTAAACGTCTTTGATATACAGCCTACGTTGTACACGTCTTTGATATACAGCCTACGTTGTACACGTCTTTGATATACAGCCTACGTTGTTTACGTCTGTATATGTACAACTTGCCTACCTTATATACGTCTTTAAAATCGAGCTGCCGTTCATTAGGCAATTTGCGACAATGAGTCCACCTGCTCAGTCCTGTGATGCATATTAGCCTGTAGGTAAATGGATCGTAATTTACAACCTGCTGTTCAGTTCTCCGCTTCGTTCCTCCACGCTTAATACTGTCCTGAAAAACGGCGGCTCATATTGGCAGAACGTGCATAAAATTTGCATCTTGTTTATCGATAAGCGATTTCTAAACAGCTCTTCTTCTTTATGAGCGCAAAGTAATTCTTTCGGAAGGCCTGCGAGTTCCTACGTGCATTTTCAATGAGCAGGAGCCTGAGCGATCAATCTTTGTTGAAATGCTAGCAGTCCGTCCGGACACTCAAATGCTTAAGTGTCAACGGAATATCGTAGACAATATTGAAGCTCTCACATTTTTCTATTTTATGCAACTTAATTACTGTTAATTTTTTCATTTTTAAACATGCAAATCATAAACATTACCATTTTTCTACAAGTAAATATTCTACGAATCGTACCATTGAATGAAGAATATTTAATCTGCGTATAAATCATCCTATAAATTGCCTCCTGTAAGTGTTTAACGATACTTTATGAATTGTGAACAAACAGGAAAAGAAAATATATTATAATTTGTTTAGTTTTATCAATAGTTTTATCTCCCCTTGACTTTCAGGTCTGTAACTAAAAGTGGGATGTGCCATAGAAAGTAAATTGTATTCATTTGAAATTAATTTTTTTCACCTCTGTTAGTTCAGCAGCTCGAATAGAAGTGACAGGAGTGTAACCAATGGTCTGGCTTCAGAATAATATAAATTTCTAATGAAATTACGTTACGAAATGCACTCTCGTATTTTACGAGACAGATTCATTTTAACTGAAATTCATTTTAATTTTAAAGCAAAGTAACTCTAGAGTGAGAAATTGTTGCTTAGTGACGTGCGATAATTTTCAGCAGGTTTAAAAATATTCATGAGCCGTCGTGGATTGTGTTGCAGCAAAACACGATGTAGCTCACCTCACGTCCAATGACGCGCACACACCTGCTAGTGACGTGAGACGGACCGAACAAGCGCTCCTCCAGTGATGTAGAAAACGGAGAACACAGATGAAGGAGGGACCAGCTTGCTCAATGAGCTCGGATTTCCTTCCCTCCTCCGTACATATTTAAAAAAAACTTAAAAACACCATTGTAATACCAATTTTTTTTTTAATTATTCAATTGTGATCTTTAGTTGTAAACTGCAGGCATTTATAGAGCTTCAGTTTCCTCCGTATGTCAGAACCAAAACACTATTGTAATTTCAGTTTTTTTCGAGTTGTTCAACTGTGAATTTCAGTTGAAAATGCAGCAAGTAATGAAGTTTCCTTTGCGCTAAGTTGAATTAAAATGTTAAGAAAAGCTCGAGGAGAATCATTTATTTTCATACGACCTATTTTCAGAAGAAATTTAGCCCTTAAAATTTTTAGCAATATAGCATTACTGGTGCCAGTGCTACCAGATTGTCGTTTTTCTATCAAAAATTTTCATTCGACCTATGTATAAAAGAAATTTAACCCTTAATTTTTAGCATAGCAGCTTTCTTAGCTAAATATCCTTTCAAAGAAAGCCAAATTTGAAGCTTTCGAACAGAAACAATATCTTGAAACTCTGACCGGAGTCGTATTAGCCGAGGAAAAACCTTTAATTTACTTGAACCTAAGTTTAAGGAAGTGTCACTTACACCCTAAGCCAATTCGAAGTTAGCAAGGCAATAAATACCCATGCGCCACTCACATGGGATTGTTGTAACATTTTTTTCATTCAATTTTAGCCCAATTTTTGTATTTTGTACCAGGCGAACTTCATCTCGAAATCAAGAGCCGGCTCACACCCGTTAATTTCAATATCATTCACTTATTTTAATAATTATTTATGCAACCACTCACGCTAATTACTTCAGTAAATTGTTTTAATTTTAACTAAGTAACATGAATGATCTACTCTGTAACTTTGGTATGCGTCAGGAGTTCTTGCATTTTTCTTATCTGACTTGACTGTGCCCTTCAAAAATTAAAAAAAATATCTATGGAACTTGGGCACTCCTTCAGAACCCGTGCGAAGACATGTGAGTCAAAATTAATGAATTTTGCTTCGAGAATTTTTTTATTCCTGATGCCAAAAATAGAGCTCTCCAAACGAGAGCTAGGTGATCATTTTAATTCCATCATATTTCGAAAGAATTAATATTTAAATTGCATCATATTATCTTCAGTTACCTCCATGCCGATGTCTTACCAAACATGTGGACTCATTTTCTCTCTAGCTTATTTGGACTCAGGAATTTGGAAATTGTCCGCCACTGCTAATAATTATGTTACGGTACGCTAAAATCCGGTCAATTTAAATGTCAAACAAGTCATCAAAGAAAAACTAAAATATCAATTGAGAGATTGACATTTATTTTGATACATTGATCGAAGACAATTGGAAATCTCTCTACCGTATTTTTATATCAAAATGATAGAAGATGAGTATACCACTTCGACACCAACTGAAATGCCGTTAAAAGAGAGGATGGGATAATGATTACTTCAATCTAATAAATATTTGACCCAATAATATTTAAATCTAAAAAATATTTGTATTTCTTCGTGCAGCTGCCGTCAAAGTAAAAGAGTTTAACAGGTCAAATTTTTTACCAACAGACTGGTTTTCAAATACATGAGTTTTATTTGTGCCTCTTTCTCTCTCTCTCTCTCTTGAAAGAGCAAGAGAGAGAAAGATCTGACATGGAGTTATTTAGGTAGCGGCATCTCCATTATCCGAAATAAACGTGGAGTGGAGTGTCACAATACTGATGTGTAGACGTCAATAGACGTCAACAGGAGCGATGCAATACTGTATTGACGTCAACAGAAGTATTACAATACTAATATTGTGTAGTTTTCGAAACAGTTGGGATGTTTTCAAATGATTTTCAAATGACCGTCGGCTCTTAAGTCCGTCATTTTTTAGCCGATGCATTTATTTGTCCTACAGCCGAGTGCACGCCAAGAATGGTGTGCCGTGCGTGTGATGCCTGCCGTGCGTGTCTGAAGTATTCATGATTTTTAAAGCACGCAGCCGTCTGCCTGGAGCCACGAATCTTTTGAATTTTTATCTCTTCTGCTGCCTAAATAGTTTGGCGAACATGCAGCTGTACGCTATTTGAGGATTGAACATCCATCTCAGCTATCTTTCTTCTTTAAGCTGAGAGCTCGCCTGCCTTTTTTGGGGCCTTGAATCTCTGCACAGTTAGCACATGCAACGGGACGGCCGAATACGGCAGGCTTTTCCCAGCGAATTGTTTCATTGTTTGTTTATCCGCTACCGGAGGTTCAATTTGTTCTTTGCGTTAGAGCTCAAGCTTGCCCGTCGTGAATTAGAAGCCTCTTTCTGTACCTTTATCAAATAACTTACATGAAACCAAGCGCATACCAGCCCACCACTGTAACTTTATCTAATAACTTACATGAAACTAAGCACATACCAACCCACCACTGTACATTTATCTAATTACTTACGTGAAACCAGGCGCTTACCAACATTTTATCCCAATTATACCTGCTTGTTTTAAATCGTCTCCCTAACGAGGCTTGCTAATGAAAGGACACGTTGTGCTGCAAATTTGTTGTACAAAATTGTACTTTCAGATGAACCATCACGGCCGCCTCCCACTGTAGCCTTGTGGGAGCGCCAGAAAGTCCCTCACGAAGCCGTAGTCATCTGGGAGTGGTCGGGCATCACTGCATTAATATCTAGTTAGGACGTAGTGTTACATCCGCGAATCATACATCATTTTATACGCAGCTCAACTTAATCTGCTGCAAATAAGTTCCTGTAACCCAACTGATACAATAAATGATTCAAGGTATGGATTAGTGGTTTCCGAAAAACGACGCTGAATAACTCGAGGCTAGACCAGGGATCTATGGTTCGCCTGAATATCGCTGGCCACATCAATTTTAATGAATTAAAGACAGAGAGGACTTGGTGTGAGGTACGACCATCTCTCAGCTGAACGCTGAGGATTTCGCGTAGAGTTTCTGTACAAAAATAACGAAATTGTTCTCGAAAATTTTGCAGGACAGAAGACCTGCAGCTATGGTCAATGCGGAAATGATTAAAATTAGAGCCTTGGTATTTATGAGCGGTTAGTCCTTGTTTCAGGGTCATCCTAGTCCTCTTAGTCGATGAAGATCTATACCCTAACACAAAAATTTCATGTAGTGTAGTTAAAATAGAGCATACTCAAATAATAGAAGAATTACACATACACAAACAGAAAAGAATACCGTAATTGGGGCGCCTTTTACGCTTTTTGCCAGGTGCTGTTAGAGAGCTTTAAAAACACTGCGTCTTACGTCGCAATAAATTGTAAATATGACATTGATTTGACCACAATTTTTATCACCAAACGAAAATTTTGTTCAGAAATTTCATTCATACAGAGCACATGAGGAATGAAATCCATTTTACTCCAACTTTAATACCAAACAAAAACTTCCCCCAAAAAAATTCCTTTTTAGTTCACATTAGGAACGACATCGATTTTACCCCAACTTTTGATATCTAACGAAAAATTAACCCTGAAATTTCATTCATAGTGCACACGAAGCTGTGGAGCAACATTTTTTGTGCGAACTTCTCCTGTGTTTCTGAAGCTTGGCGTCAGCAGTCACGAGCTGAAGCTGCAAATTGAAGGCGCGGCGACTTGCAAAGCTGCAGAATTGATCATGAGGCGCAGTACGGCATAGTCATATGTATGGGAGAAAATACACCTTCTCGTGTTCGGCTAGCCGCTAGGACGGCTTATTTCAAACAAATTTTATGGCGTCACCATTGCGACATGTCGTTAGCCCAATAGCGGTTCCAGATTTGGTACCAGCAGTGTTGCCATATGCAATATGAGCGCTGCTATTGGTTCGTTGCCATGACGTCAGCATTGCCACACGGTCATCGAAAAAAGGACTGGTTTGACGCTACCTTGTTTCTTGTGCCGTGAGCTGCAAATTGAAGGCGCGGCGACTTGCAAAAGTGCAGAATTGATCATCAGGCGCCAGGCCAGGCGCAGTGCGGACGCCTGTACCTGCTGGAACGAACAAAGGCTGACCTCTTGACCAGGCTCCAGCGTGCAGACCTGGCGCACGAGTCGGACTGTACGACTCGAGTTGTGCTTTTGCGTCCTCTTAAATGGAACTGAAGTGCATCCGCTGGAATAAGGATGGAATATGTTCTGGAGTCGGGCTCGTGCAAAACTGTACGACTCGAGTTGTGCTTCTGCAAAATGCATCCTCTAAAAATAGAATTGGAGTGCATCCGCCGGAATAGATATGGAATTTGTTCTGGAGGATAGACCATTTATGAATACGAACATGAAATACATCCATTGGCATTAAATTGAAGTGTTTTTGCGAAACTTAGCGTTAAATTAAAGTACATTTACGAAAGGGGAGTTGAAGTTCATCCACGAGGATCAAACTGGAACTTATTCACGAGGATGATCTTAGAGGGTGCATCCACGATGTGTAATGGAACTGAAATGCATCGAGGGGAATATCGTTGATATTTATTCAAGGTAATAAACTAAGCTTGTCTAAAAATCTGAATTGCTGAAATTTCATCTACCTAGGAAGGTGTGGCAGGAATTGAACGCAAGAATAGTCCGTGCGCGCTGCATCGCTGACATGAAAAAGTATAGTTTCACCAACCGATATCATTTTTAATGTTGGTGTAAGAAAATGTACAACTGACTTAACAATAAATATACTCGGAATTCTTATTCCCCTACAGATGTTAAAATAAGCCTATCGTGAATTCATTCAGCATCTACTTGCATGAAGAACTTCAAAAACCCTTCAAATCTGGAAACCATTCTCAAATCTACAGCAGCCTTATGGAACACAGTCAAAAAATTCAGCCATAAAAGTTGGCCAGAGAGTTTTGACCATAAAAGAGGAAGTGAAGAGTTCATTTAACCTTAATGGCGGTCGCTGATAGGCAAGTAACGCTTAAGTATCATTATTTCAAGAATTGGCAGTTCTGCTCTTCAGTATACGACAGTTAAAATTACCGACCGAACTGTTAAGTGCGAGGTAAATTGTCTCAATTGCGAAGATTTTTGAGCAGTTAGCAAAGCTGGGCTTGCTAGACTCAGGTTTTTGTTAGCTGGAGATGTCGTCTAAATTTAATTTGACGCAGTTTTTTCCCACAGTTTCTATCCAATTGAGGCTGGTGCATCAAAAGCACTCACTGGCTGAAAAAATGAACAATTTTTCTTACCGATGATTATTCTGTAGAGAGTGCAGAATGATACCAAATAGCGTGAGAACATGTTTATTTTTACGTATGATAAAATTGTACCTATTTGATTCCGGTATTGGACTTATTTAGGTCATGTATTGAAATTGTACAGCTTACTTTTGCGGCTTGTTTGCCAGGTCTACCGCTCCACTTACGGAAGTGCTGCGCGTGAAAGATTTTGGATTCTTGGTCACGGATATTTGATGACATGATATTCGAAAAACGCATAAGTTACACGTGAAACTTGCGTTACACATAACTCAATTTGCATATGAAACTTGCGTTACACATAACTCGGGTTGCATGTGAAACTGGGGTATTATTGTAGAACATACAATTGACTGGGGTGCTAGATGATATTCCAGGGGATGCGGGAAAAGTCCATGTGAAAAGTAGGATTTTGGTTGTATGTTGGCATTTTCATTCCAGGGGGTGCGAGGTTCCAATTGAATTTCTTTAGGGGAGTGGGGTGAAAAAAGATTGGGAACCTCATCTCCAAGCCACACGGACCAGAGCACTCACATGTAGTGGACCACGAAGTTCTGCTAATGGCTTCTGGAACTGATTATATTAGCTTGGAGATAAGGACTCGAATTTAACGTCTCAAATTTTGCTGCTGTCAGTAACAGTTTTTGCTTCTGTCAGAGCACTTCCATGATTCGATGAGCGGGAAAAGAAAAGAAAAAGCTTATTTCCAATAAAGTTGAAACATGAAATGTTCACCGTTGGTTTTTGAAATATCTTAATATTAAAATCCTTAGTTGATACTCACACAGGGGAATCGTAATACCAATATCAATTGTTAAAACAAAATTGATTGAGAGAAAAGCACGAAAAAATTTAAAGAGAGCGTGCATTAATAATGCTTCAATGTTTCCTTCAGTGAAGACAACGATGGTTTCCGTCGTTGAATTTGCAGCGACTTTCTCCCCAGAAAATTGTTAGAATATTTTATCTCGACAGTTTTTCCACCGCTCAACCACAGTCCTGCTATTTTTTATATTTACTAGTACAGTTTTGCATTATTTCCTTTGTTTATTTCTTTCGAGAACATTTGAAACAAAAGACCACTCATTCCTAACGGAATTAAGCTCTGGGTTTCATCCAGAAATGCTGCGGCTTATAGAGCTTGAAACGTTCTTTTCTCGACGTACCCAACGGGAATGGATGGCAGCTTCACAAAATCTCACCGCTCATCGTCGGCGTGCACCGACAAGCAAAATAAAAAAGACACCACGAAAAAATTACTCAACAAAAATAACTCAAGAAATAATTACCTCAAGAAAAATTTCTCAAGAAAAAATATATATAGATAAATCTCTAAAAAAAATGATAGAGCTTGAAATGCCTGCCCTGCGCACTCACATACTTCACGTCGAGATGTACATGTTTCTCCTCACCCACGGTGTACAAACATAGCGGGTTGTAAAGGCATAAAATACTGCGAGTGTAAACGTGCACAGAAGTGCAATAAACGTACATGGAGGTGTGTACGTCCTGAGGGTGTCGTGCGTACAGGTGCGGTGCCTGAGCGTACATGTAGTGCTGATAGTGTACGTAGCTCAGGTAAGGCAAAGGCAGGGTCTCAGGTGAAGTACAGGCTTTCTGAATACAAAGACTTATGCTCAGGGAGGACAAAGGCAAAAGCTGAGGTTCCGGGAAGACAAAGGCAGAGCTCAGGGGAGACAAATGCAGAGGCTCTGGGAGAACAAAGACAAAAGCTCAGGTAATGCAAAGGCTGGAGCTCAGGAAAGACAAAGGGAGGAGCTCAGGAAAGACAAAGGCAGGGGCTCAGGAAAGGCCAAGAGAAAATTCGTATGAAGGCGAAGGTAAGAAAAGCTTCCTCATTTTTCACCACCGGACTCCATAATGACAGCATTCATTTGCAATGTTGTATGAATTTGTTATTGGTAACCAAAAAATGAGTATTTGTTCGATATCTAAAGATTTAAACCTGATGTTACTGAGTGAATTAGGTGTGTCTATGACGAGGTATTTTGAGGTAAATCCTGCTTGCCTTAGATGAAGCTGAGTAACCCAGATCAGGTAAGAAACGTAGTGAGTTGGCCGAGGGAGCGGTAGCAAATTTGTGTCAGAGACGGCAAGGAAGGACGGTATGTAGCAGTGACGGGTAAAAGTATAATAACTAATAAGAAGTTTGGTAACAGGAGAGAGGCAAAAAAATGTTTGCATTAAGCAAGCTTGTAAAATATTCGTCATACATGTGTGATTTAACAAACATTTTACTGTGTCATGCGGTTGTATGGAGTACCTTCGTAGAATCAAGTCCAGTGAGGATAGGTTAATGTTATAGAGAAGTGACAAAGCATCTTTTAGTCCAGAATTGAGAAAAATGAATTATATGAGGTCCCGAGCTGAGGGCTAGGAAGGCATTCTTTTTGTTGAGTAAAAAGTTTGTTTTGTTATTGAGCATCTTTTTCGGATCACTGCTGCTCTGCTTTTTCAGCACCTACTACTTTCTTCTTCAACTTTTATCTTGTTTCATGAACTTCTTTTTAAACACACTGTTTCTATGCATCTTGTGCATAGATTCTACGTTCCCCTAAATCCATGATAAATGGTGCCTTCCTCCTTCCTTTCTTTAGAATATCTTTGTTGCGGTTAGGGAGGCTTGAACTAACACCTAATCTATGTAATCTAATCTTGAGACAAAAATAGCTCACAGGGTGACCTATGTTTGGATTAGAAGTATCCAAACGCGTTATGACTAAAACGCATTTGAGAAGATTTCCAGATTTGTCTACTTCAAATCGAAGTAAACAGTATATTTATATCAGGTCTGAGATGAGTGATAGATCTTAAATTCAAGGTAAAAAAACACCTTCGGTATGCTCTCCAAGTGAGCAATCTAGAGTGAAAGCAGCAATTTAGAACTCTGAGGCAATAAATTGCAGAAGCAATTGAGGTGATAAGTTGAACTTCCTCCAATTAGATGTTGACTCAACATAGAGAAATTTAAATGAGACATAGAGAAATGCAAATGAGATGCCCAAGCAATTCATGAGTTTCATGCTGTTTAGCGTAAGTGAATTATCAAATTAGCATTATGTTTGATGTATGAAATGACAGAATGCGTCATCTAATGTTCTACTTTCTCAGGTAATGAAGGCTGCAAATTTGCTGAAATGAGTTTCCGCTTCCGATTCTAGGCAAGACATGGGAAGGAAGATTCGATCTTAAAATGATCATTTCCGAGAATTGCTCAGACGAAACCAACTTCTTCAGAGCATTTAGGGAAAACTGCGCAAATCGACCTCAATTTTCATGCCATAATTTGAAGCTGAGTGGAATTTATTCATACAGTCACTGTGAATAAAAAGTTACTAAGTATTCATAGTGTAACTTTGAATATTCAAACAG
The DNA here is from genome assembly GCA_014220935.1 of Platorchestia sp. MABIK. Classification (NCBI taxonomy): domain Eukaryota; kingdom Metazoa; phylum Arthropoda; class Malacostraca; order Amphipoda; family Talitridae; genus Platorchestia; species Platorchestia sp. MABIK. The sequence goes on from JACJUY010004852.1 coordinate 10,791, forward strand.
TAACTGTAAATATTCATACAGTAACTGTGAATATTGATGCAGTAACTGTGAATATTGATACAGAAACGGTGATTATTGATGCAGTAACTGTGAATATTTATGCAATAACTGTGAATATTGATGCAGTAAATGTGAATATTGATGCAGTACCTGTGAATATCGATGCAGTAACTGTGAATTTATCCTTGCCAAAAAAAAACATTTAAGAGGAGAAACTGACTTCTACTCACACATATGTTTTTCAATGCATTTTTTAAGCTCCAGAGACATAAATCAATAATGCTTTGAATAAAAAAATAGCACACAAATTTCAATGCTTTTTCATGCACCACAGACATTTATCAGTAATAGTTTGAACAAAGAAAATAGCACTCATACTTCGATGCTTTTTCTATGAACCTGAGATATTAATCTTTAATGGCCTCTCCTTTCAAATCACGCATTCAAAGACGGCTTCAGCAAACCACGCATCGGAATTTCCAGAGCTCAATTTAGTCAAGTATTCTGTTGCTGCAAATGCCACGCTGGTTGCAGTACAAAGAACTCATCAATATATGACTATCTTGCATCGGTGTGTTGATCTGGCTGTGCGTTTTGTTGTGCTGTGTACGTGGCATGTGTACATGGCGTGTGTACATGGCACGTCTACATGGCATGTGCACATGACATGAGTATATTACATGTGTACTTGGTTTGCGATGACTTGAATTTTGACCGAATTATTATTTTATGTCAAGAATGTTAATTTTCGTGCGCCATGTGAGACGTGTGCAGATGCCTGGATGCATCATAAACAACTAAATGGTAAAAAAATTTAAATCGAAGAAATATTATATTGGTTCACTGTCTTGTCAATTGCATTTTATGTCTCTGTATCGAGCGTTTTTTTCTGTGTGTCATTGCGCAAGCTTATTTGGTTTTGACTAAAAAAATATGTTCTTAGCAACGCAACAGTTGAACTTATTGTTTTTATTCACTAACGCTTTTTTAAACTTTATTCTGTTGTCTAGGAGCTCTTTTCAGCATTTATTTAAAGTGATGATGTGAAATATGAAACGGAAATGTTTCACGCATTAAAAATTTGATTCAATGTCATACATTACAAAGCATTTTTTATTTAAAATCATCTAGCGGCGACAGCTAATTTTTAATTCTCTGACGTTAGAGAATTTATTCTTCAGGCAGAATAGTCTTCAATGTCGCATCCGAACATCAATAAATAATGCCACGTGATATAATGTTCCCCATGAACGTATAGGTGGTTAGAGTATACCACCATTTTGATGAAAGAGTATACCGTATCAGTGAAGTACGGCATACCGTATACCGTATCAATGAAGCACGGTATACCGTATACCGTATCAATGAAGCACGGTATACCGTATACCGTATCAATGAAGCACGGTATACCGTATACCGTATCAATGAAGGAGTGTACCATATACCGTATCAATGAAGTACGGAAATGTATACCGTATCAATGAAAGACCGTATACCGTATCAAGAATGCACGTATACCAAATCCCTTATCAATAAAGCACGGTGTACCGTATACCGTATCAATGAAGTGCGGTGTGTTGTATACCGTATCATAGTCCCTGAGACTGTGAGTGGATCTCTACGCACGAGCTCCGCGGCCACTGTGCGTGGTCTTGTGTCTTCATGCTCAACTCTACGCCTGCTTAACCCTCTAACGTCGGCATTTTGGTACCCATATTAGCGTTATTATAACCACCATCGTTAGACTTACTCTGGCATCACGTAGTGACTGATAGAGTGAGGAAGGAGTAGTGAACTCTAAAGAATACACTTGAGGCACAAATTTAACAGAGAATAAAATATATTAGAGCTTTTTATGAGAGTGAATTTTGAAATCCACTTTGACGGTGAAGGGTTAACCCAGCGTTACCGCACTGCCTTATCCAGTTTTAAGAACGAAAATTAAAGTTTGTCCAAGGGATGAAATTACCAGTACACGCTGAAGGTTCGCTCTCGGTAACTTGCGTTTATCGGACACAAATTATCCTGTTTGGAGTTTTGACATCAAATTCAGCCATAAAGAAGTACCCGACTGCTGGCAACCCTGCAGGATTGCCAGCTGCTGAGTTCTCTTTATGGTTGGTTGCCAGATGCCGAGTGCTCTTTATGGATCGTTGCCGCATACTGAGTGCTCTTTATGGATGGCCGCCAGATACATCGTACATTTTATAGTTGGTTGCCAAATCCTGAGTACTTCTTACGGTTGGTTGTCAGGTACTGAGTGCTCTTTATGGGTGGTTGCTTGAGACTGAGTGCTCTCTCTATGGTCGATGTCCAAAGTATTTTAATAGTTAAATCCAATCTGAAAAATCTCATAACAGAGAATTTTGATCTGAGAAATGTCAGTTCGTGAGCGCTGTCGAGAAGGTGCATCCCAGACCACAAGTGCATCACCACTGAGCACAGAAGGATAGGAGCTGCCGCTGATGTGCAGAACAAGACGAGTTTTCCTCATATCGCCCATATGGACAAGCCCGCACATCTAAGGGACGCCAGCAATCTCCTTACGGCTTTCTCTTTGCAATTATAAAGCTAAAGTCGCCTACTTTACCGACGCTCTATAGAAGAGAGGCTCAGGTGCTTGAACTTTGGAGCTCCGTCGAGCCGTGCTGGCTCCAGGCTTCCATGAACAGCTGTTTGAACTCGAAACTTGGGCATTTTTGCCCGAGTTTTTGGGCTCGTAAGCAGCTTTGTTAATTACTGGACCTGAATGCGCTGCCATAACGCTGCTTATTTTTGTTCCTGAATAAGTCGCGAGTTTTATGAGGGACTTGCATTTTAGATAATGGAATGGAACTCATTTTCGAAAGAAAGCCTAAGTGCGATGTTATTTTTAGATGAAGGGGTATACTGTATACCGTATCGATGAAAGGGTGGACTGTATTCCGTTTCAATGAAGAGGTATACCGTTTACCGTATCAATTAAAGGGTACACCGTATCAATGAAGAGGTATACTGAATACCGTATCAATGAAGGGGTATACGGTATACCATATCAATACAGGGGTATACTGTATACAGTATCTATGAAGGAATATACCGTGTACCGTATCAATGAAAATGTTCACTATGTGCCGTATCAATTCTATATACGGGGCGTGATATTTTGGAATGAGGAGAGGAGCTCGACATCAATTTACACAACGAACTGAGTATGATCACAGTTTTAGGTGAAATGCTGACGGTAAAATATTGTGTTTTGGTAAAATATTTTCTTTTCTCCGAGCTCGTTAACAGGCATACAAGTTGATACGTAGGAGTGAAATGATGGTCCCGAATGTCGACCTCATAGTCTTAGACGAAGAATAATTTAAATCCGTCCATTTTACCTTCAACATTAATCCCTGAAATCACAAGTTCCTAAGCTCAAATTTCAATGGAAGTGCGCGCTAATAAGAGTGTTTTCAACACTGCAGCGTCAACGTTAATGTTTGTTTTTGACTTGTATATACATGCGTGAACAAACATGGATTAACGCAAACAAGGGAATGCGTCTTCCCATGCTTTTCTCTCAATCGTTCGTTTCGACTATTGACATGTGTATTACAATACTCATGTGTGTGTATCAACTAAGGATCTTAATATTGAGACATTTTAAAACCCAATGATGTTTTCTGAATCATCTTTATTGGGAATAAACTGTTTTCTTAAAATCGGTCGAGACCCAAAGTGTAACGTCAGTAACCTGTAATTTTATTTACCAAAAAATGATCGCAGCAATCGTCTTCACTTTTGTTTTTCACTGTAATTGTTTTATAATCAAAGCTCCTCACGACTGTATAGAAGCGTACGCAAATAAATCCTCCAGCATGTTTATACCTTATCAAATTTATTCCAACTTTGTTACAAGTTTTATCCTTGAAAGTTGTTGAATTTGAAGATAACTTTCGATTACCCCGAGTTCGAAATAGCAGTTCTAAATTTTGCGCCCATGATGTCGTGCTGTCTTATATTATTTCCGTCTATCTATGTTGCAAGATAAAAAATCTATTTGATTCAAGATCAACAGAGGGCACCGACGGCAGATTGTGAGAGACTAGAGTTCTATTTTGACATTGAAGGAGTAGACAAACTTTGTGTTTCGTATAATTCGATGACATTTATGCTTGATTTGTACCTTTGAAATAAAAATTCCTAGTCTTATGTTTGCATGTGATATTTCCCGTTTGCTGATATGCTTTCAGAAACAATCCATAATTTCTATTTTCGAGGTAGAAAATGAGTTTCAAATGGCAAACAAAATGGCGGGGTTTAGATCCATAAAAAGAACAGTGCTTTCGCGATGCTACTTTTTGCGGCAAATGTTAAAGTCAAAGCACACCTTACATTCGTTTTCAAGTTTTGATATTTCCGCGTAGCAAAACTGAGACGTTGTTCATACATAAATTTTAAGCTTTGAGCACGCTTTATGCATGGAAAATGATGGACCTTTTGTTTGACTGCCTTCGCTTCCT
>JACJUY010004852.1:18175-38872 GCA_014220935.1 Platorchestia sp. MABIK
AACCAAATTCCCAGCACAACCAACTTCCCAGCACAACCAACTTCCCAGCACAACCAAGTTCCCAGCACAACCAAATTCCCAGCACAACCAAATTCCCAGCACAACCAAATTCCCAGCACAGCCAAATTCCCAGCGCAACCAAATTCCCAGCACAACCAAATTCCCAGCACAACCAACTTCCCAGCACAACCAACTTCCCAGCAGACCCATCAACATCCTTGCTCCATCTGCTAAATTAAATCAAAATTGCTGGAGCGCTCGAGTCCGTGACTGTCTCACTACATGGAAGACAAAAATTCAATCTCCGATTTCAGGAAATTCTTCCTTGCCAAAAATGCAGCCCGAGTCTCGCGCTGCGGTCGATGTCACGAAGGAGGTAATTTCACATTCACGAACCTGAGCCGCTGATCTAGTCTGTTTTTTATCCCACGAAAGATAAGGAAATGTTTAACTAATATTTCCTCATGTTGTTTTTAATATTTCATTTTATATATATTTCCCCGGTGTGCATTTTTTTGTGGATGAGAGGATGATTATTCGCTAAAATTTTGAAGAATTCCGCTAAGCTGAAATCGACTCGAATTTCCGCGAGTCCATTTTTATGTGAGAATTCATGATGAATAATCCGCTTCGTTCAATATTTAGAGATTTCCGCCCCTGTGTCCTCCAGTATGTTGTGTGCCTACGGACTTGTAGCTACCTTATTCTGCATATTACTCATCGTTGGAGTTACCAGTGTCAAGCGTGAACTATATCATTTCAATATCACTGTAGTTGTACAATATGTGGTAAAAATCGAATTATTCATTGTACTTATAGCTCCATTCTTTGTAGTTAATTTCGTCCCGAAAAGCTTTAATTTTAAAAGCGATCAGGTAAAACCTATTTCTCCATTATTGTTCATCGTATCGTGATGCAAAATTTTTCTGATAATAAAAGAAGGAAATGCCACAATATTTTCAGATAATGCCATCAATCACCATGTCATAATATATTTTTGTAAATATAATAGCATTGCCTCATAAGTTTTCATAACTCTTTTCCATTGTAACATATGGTTTCTTCATATTTTTTCCCTCTCCTCCATTCTTCCAGTCACCATTATTCTCCCACTAACTTTCATTCTTTCACTCTACATTATCGTAGTTTTTTACCTGATTGAATTTTTCATTAATTGAAAAATTCAGTGCAGTCATTCTTTCAACTCGTCATTTTTACTGCCATAACATTATTAGAAATGATCCGGAGCATAATTTGAGAAACTCCTATGTCACTCTACTGTACATTACGATTGAAACACATTGACTGAAAAAGTTTGTAGTGACGTTCTTTCAACAGATCATTTTTTTCCTGCCATGATATCATTAGTAATTATCCAGAACATAATTTTCAAACCTCCTATCAAGTTCCGCTGTCACCTGAAGCTTGTGGCTAGTGAATTTTTTTTCAGTTTGTGAAGGTGCGATCGATTACAATTTCTTTCAAAAAATGTTGTCGCAGAACCGTAATTTTGTCTTGAATTTCAACGCAATTTCAAGAGAAAAAAACAACTTGCTTAGAACATTGGGAAGTTGAGTATTAGTCACGTATCCTCACCACAATTCCTCCACACACTCACCACACACGTACACCACACACACCACACACACCACACACACACTCACACACACCACACACACACACACACACACGTTCTGTTGCTGTTCTTGTATTGTTTGGCACACAACTCCAGCGGTGTTTTGTCTTGCGAAAAGCAAGGCGAAAAAATTCCGATTATTTGAACCGACTTTCTCGATCTTGAGAATCAAATATTTGTGCGCTGTCGCTAGACGTTATCCGTTCTGGGCAGCAAGCTTGACTTAGTGATGAACTTGAACTGCTCTTCGAGTTCTATTTCCTTCTGATGGTGCCAAACTTTTGCCCTTCGTTCATTGTGCGGTCATGTTTGAACGCGCGATAAAATACGTCAGTCTTTTGAAAGCTCAGATTTTTGAGGGGAATTTTTTCGACGATGAAGATCATGTCTTCAATGAGTGTATTCAGCACATTCTTTTGCGGTGCTACAGAAAAAATTTGTAAAATAGCAGCTTATTGATGAAGAGGATGAATGATGGAATGAGAAGTCAGTAAAGGGTGAGGGTGGAAACAGCCCAAGAAAAATTTGAAGACTCATGAATGAGTGAATGATCAGTGAAGAAATAAGTGAATAACCAAGAAGAAAATTAAGAACTCAGAAATAAATAAAGTGTAAAATGATTTTTCTCTAGGTTAAAGTGTTCTTAAGCTTTTGCTCGTGGTACAAGTGGCACGAAACTATAACGTTGTTTTGATGCTTTTGTTAATCACGTCATATTATGTGATAGCGTTGGCTGTGGTGCTGGCAGTGGTGTAAATGGTGTGTTGGAGGTGTTAATGTTGTTGGTGGTGTTGTTAGTGGTGTCGGCGGTGATAGGGTCGTTGGTGGTGTTGTTAGTGGTGTCGGCGGTGATAGGGTCGTTGGTGGTGTTGTTAATGGTGTCGGCGGTGATAGGGTCGTTGGTGGTGTTGTTAGTGGTGTCGGCGGTGATAGGGTCGTTGGTGGTGTTGTTGGTGGTGAGTGTACATCGTGTTTTGTGATTGCGTTAGCTGTTGTTTTGGTGGTGGTGTTAGTGCTGTAGGTGGTAGGCGAATGTCGAGTTTTGTGATAAGCGTTAGCTGAAGTGCTGCCAGTGGTGTTAATGGTGGTGTCGGATGTGGTAGTGTTGTCGGTGAAGTTGTTGGTCGTATTGTTGGTGGTGTCGGAGTTGTCGATATCGAGCGTGGTGTTAGTGGTGTGGGCGGTGGTGTTGTTGTTGTTGCTGCTGGTGATGTTAGTGGCATCGGCGGTAGTGTTGGTGTTGTTGGTGTGGGCGGTGGGCGTTAGCATGCGGCAGGCGGGCGGCACCAGGAGGAGGGCGGTCCGCGGTCTGACCTATGAACCACATAACGACCTGAGCACGTGTCTGGCGCCCCCACTCCCACCACCCTCCGCTTGTGCTCGCAACAAGTGCTACGACTTATTTCTTGCCTCACAACGAATAATAAAAAAAAAATAAAATCTGCTTATTTACAACAAAGGTGACACAAAAAGCACGTCATGGGTTTTCAAAATACCTTAAAGTAAGGATCCTTAGTTGAAACACACACTTGGGTGTCGTAATGCCCATGTCACTAGTCGAAACAAACGCTTGAGGACAAGCAATGTGTTCCTATTGTTGCTTAATCTAGGTTTGATAATATTTGTGACTACAATTTGGGCAATGTTTTCCTATTGTTGCTTAATCTAGGTTTGATTATGTATGTAACTACAATTTGGGAAATGTATTTCTGTTGTTGCTTAATCAAGGTCTGATAATAAATGTGATTACAATTTGAAAAGAAGAAATGATTTCAGTGACGTTGCCTCAGAACGATGACCTCACCTCTGTGTTTTTATTCTGAATTACTCCAGGTAATCTTGGGATCAAAGCAAGCGCTTCGAGTTATTCTCCTTCCGGTGGTGGAACTTGGCGTGGCGTCTCAGGTGTTATTTTGGACTTCTTATTGCAATGCAAGAGCGTAATTGAAGCGTCGTAAGAGTGCTTTGGACTGTACTTGTGCACGCGCGCTCCATGAGTGCTTTTCTTGCGTTTTTTTTCGTATTTGTGGTGCAGAAATATGAGTTCTAAAAATTCCTTGTGTCTATTTAGCGTTTTTTTTCGTTTTTGTGGTGCAGAAATAGGAGTTCTAAAAATTCCTTGTGTCTATTTAGCGTTTTGTTTCGTTTTTGTGGTGCAGAAATAGGAGTTCTAAAAATTCCTAGTGTCTGTCTAGCGTTTTTTTCCGTATTTGTGGTGCTGGAATATATTCTTCAGCAAAATTCTGTGAACCTGAATTCCTCAAAACGAGATCTTAGCAGCCCGTATCTTCATCTCGAGGTTACGCGCTTATTCTTTAGAGTCACGCATCACTCCTCAAATTCTTTTCGCCGAATCTGACTGTTAAAAACGAGCACACCGCTTCATTTGGGCCCATTTGTTGAGGCTTAAGTCTAGGCGGGTGATTGTGCGAGTCAAATTTCTCCAGTAAAGTGAATTGGCAAGAAAAAATTTTGCTGGAATTTGCACTAAATGTTGTTTTTGCGAACGCGTTGTCCTGGCACCACCAAAATTTGTTAAGTTCCTTCACATTTATCCTGTAAAATGTGGCGAACGTTTTGCATCTCCTTACGGCCAGACCGGCGATTGTGTGTCCGATGAACGCAAGGTGCAGAGAGCGAACCTTTGGCGTGTGCTGGTATCTCCTCCAGTTGATAAACTTTGATTTCCTTTCTTAAGTTATGTCTTCCTCGCGGCATGAAGAGAATCTAGGTTCTGGGGTTACGGGGCTACAATTCTGGAGTTCTGGAGTAACAATTCCGGAGTTTCGGAGATTCTGGAGTTATGGGGTTACAATTCTGGAGTTCTGGGGTCACAATTCTGGAGTACTGGGGTTACAATTCTGGAGTTCTTGGGTTACAATTCTGGAGCTCTGGAGTTACAATTCTAGAGTTCTGGGGTTACAATTCTGGGATGCTAGGGTTACAATTTGGGGTTACAATTGTGGAGTTCTGGGGATTTTCGAATTCTGGGGTCACAATTTTTTCTCTGAGTGGAATGAATTTTTTTTACTCAAACGGTGATGTTATCAGCAAGGTGCTTCACTGCGACCTATAACTCATACTAAAAATACTCGAGTGGAGATCAGCATCGACTCAATTTGATGCTCAAATGATATGCAATACCTGTCAAACACAGATCAAAATATTTTCATTTTGAATTTTCAGCTCTAAAATCGGGCCCGATTGCCCGCTTTTGAGCTGCACAGAAAATGGTGCTCATCTCACCTCAGGGTCAAAATTCTCGATCATTCAAGTTAACTGAAGAAAACATTAAAGTCCGAGCTGAAATGTCGGAATATTCCGTGCATCAAATTGCAACTGTTACGTTCAGTTTTTCCTTTCGGGTCTTCGCTCGTTGTCGACTAAAAAGCAACCTATATCTTTTCTTTAAGGAGTAAAGAAGATATTTCTTGACCCCACCCTGGGTGTTACTTCGTTAGATCTGAATAAAAAGAAATCCGGTCGCAAAATGACGTTTTTCAGGTCCCTCTTCTTCACCCGTTTTACTCACATTCTACTTTAATCTATTCGATCTTCACCTATTCGTTGTCAAATTTATTCATGTGAGTTTATCCTTTGGTCTCACCAACCTGACAGGACCAAATCCAGTAATCAAATTAAACCCTTAATTATCCTTCTATTTTGGATGGACAATAGGAAATCACCTACATTGTAATTATTTTTTTAATACTTCAATGAAAAGTTTACATTTACTGGGCTTCATTTCCAATAACTAAAGAAAAATTACCGTAATATTTCGTCCAAGACTCAACAAATTTGGACGTTGAAGATTTTACCCCAACGCGATTACACCCGGTCCTTACGTCGAGTCCGTCGACCGGTGATATTTCATCATCTTTATTGGAAATAAACTGTTTTTATTTCTTTTCTTTGAAGGCCCACAGCCCTAGTAAGGGTCTCCATCACATTGGTCACCGGTTGCGGCCCCGTACTTATCGCTCTATAACTCACAAAGCCATTCCGGCCGCATAAGATATGGCTGCCTCCTGCTACGTACGTGCCCTTTTGAAGTACACCCTGCCGCACCGCACTTAAAACGCTGAAAAATCCCTCTAGACGTTACACTTTTTCTCATTTAAACCGACGAGGGGAATGAATAAAATGTTGTACTTTTTCTACAGGACAGGAGTATTGCTTTTAGTTGAGGGGGAAAGTTTATCCAAGGATCGCCGTCGAAACAAGTTTTGCATCGCGTCTTTGAAACTTATTTCACGCCAATGCGGGCGACTGAAAGGCATGGCTTCCAGTGAAGTGTTCTGTGATCTGTGTACTCAGCCCTTTGTTGTTTGCCTTTGTGTAGTCTGCTATGTGTAGCCTGCCTGTGTCTCGGCCTATTAAGAATAGTTCAGAATAAACTTTTTTTGCGACATTTGTTGCGCCCATACATACAAAAAGCACATTCTGTATGCGGTGTTGGCTGCATGCAGCAACGTTTTATGGCTCTGTGGTACACCTCGGATGGTTTGTCTTTATACCATTATATCAAGAAAGTTTTTAAAATCCAATGTGTTGTACGACTCAGGTATCAATTTTTTTGGAAATAAACTGTTTTTCAATTTTTAAAATCCAATGTGTTACTACATTTCATGAATCAACTTTTTGGAAATGAATAAACTGTATTAAACGATTTTTGGCGGGAATAAACTCTTATTTTCTTTTGTTTCCTTTTTTCTGTGTTGTTGCTGCTGCTAAATGGGCTGTGTTCAGCTGCTGCACGAGCCGTGTGGGTGTTGTGACCTGCGCTGCTCAGCTTCTCGGGTTGCATAATTGGAAACGAGGGACGGTAATTTTGAAAGAAATGATCGAGCATCGATCGTTCTAACGCACGCATGAGAGAAAACTGTTTTCTCAGTTTCTAATAATTCGACTCCCTCAATTGAATAATTTTGTATTCACATACATGTACAAAAATGTGCGTGAAATTCCCCTATTTTTTCCAAGAAGTAGAAAAGAAGAAAAGTTGTTCCTCTGGGCTGTACTCTCTTCTTTCATGTGGGGAAATTTTATCAGAATAAACGCATCATAAATACATAAATATCACTTCATGTATTTGATTATTTTGCACAGTTTATTGATGGTTAATGTTCAATATTAGCATTACAAGTAAAATACATAACATGAATATCTCATTTCAGTTCACCGATCACATATTTAACATAAATTTTGTTTCATACTTCAAGTTTACACCTATTCTAGGTGACTAAAATAGCATTTCTCTCTAGATTACGTCACCGCCAAGTTGAAGATGCAGTCTCAAGATAATTGCTTTGCTGAGGTTTCCGTTCGCTTATACCGTCTTTTATGGATATTTTATGGATATCTTGTTTTATGGATATTATGGAACAGAACCCTTGTCTGTCAAAGTAGTTTACCCTTTACCTCGAAGTGGATTTTAAAATTTACTTTCATAAACAGCTCTAGTATATTTTATTCCTTGTGAAATTTGTGCCCTAATGCATTCTTCGAATTTCATTGTCGTGTGGCAGTCACTTCCTCGTTGTGATGTCGGTGACTACATGATGCCGGTGCCAGTTTAATGATGGTGGTTGTGGAAACGGTAATGTGAGTACATAATGCGGACGTTAAAGGGGTAATGTTGGTGGTTGTGATAACGTTAATACGAATACAAAATGAGGACGTTAATTGGGTTAAACCTCTTTTTAATTCATTCTAATTCTTTCTTCATTGCAGAGTGCTGCTGGCTGTTGTTGTGCTGTGGGTCTCGTCAGCTTCGTCAGAATTCGCCAAAATCCGACGAGAGGGCGGCCGTCTGGCCACATCGTCCACCCTCAAGTGGGTCACCACACAGGGCACCAAAATACCTCGCCATGCAGTAGCCGTCAATGACACCGACCCTTCCAGAGTGTGGTGTCGGGTCCGAGAATCCTACGTCTACATTTGCGGGTCCTTCGAAAACGGAGTGTGCACTGTGCCTTTCCTCAGCGCGGTCCACTCTGCCAAAGAAAACGTCGAGATTCTGGTGTCCCTGCACGGATCTTCTCGAGTTCTAAGTATGGAGTGGGATAAGTATGAAGCGCCTCCCCCGAACTCAATCGCTGCTGAACAACACACCTTACTCGCCATGCACATCAAAGATGGTCTGTCTTTCACAGGCTTCTTGCGACCCAGAGATAGACGGGCGTATGTTGTCGCGGAAGACAGAGAAGTTGACCCTCCCAAAATGTGGGTCTCTACTGAAGAATCGGCGTTTGTTTTGACAGAAGATGAGCCGCTCCGGTATGAGTTGAATGATATTGTCTTTGATGAACCTCGCACCGGAGTCACTGAAGATGAAATTGAAAAATCTGTCGTGACCTTGTCAAACCCAGAAGAGTCTGAGGTAAGGGTGCAAGAACCTACAAGTGTGACGGTGCGACACTTGGTGTATTGGGGCCGAGTGAAGGGAACTTTAGCAGGTCGTAGCGCCGTGGTAGTTTCTCCTGATGAAGAACAACGTCAGCTCGTTTGGGGTGACCAAAACGAGCTGGATCGTGCTCACCAACTACTTCTGGAGGCCGATCTTCCTCCTGGAACGGGTATCGACGCACGCATTTTCGCGGTCGTACGCAAGACGGAAGCTCCATACAGCGGGAAATTGACGTCCATTTACGCAGATGGAGATCGACTGACCAGAACAATTCAAGGCCTTCACATGGACCAACGCTTACTGGAACTTAAAGCGATATATTCACCTCCGTACTACTTACACAACAAGACAGACCTCAACATACCTGCCTTCACTCAAGTCTTGTATAAGTCTACAACCACCACGACCACAACCACAACTACCACGACTACGACCACCACAACCACAACAACCATGCCTCCTCCACCTGATGATCTCTCTCTACAAGTGGAGGCACAAGCGAGTGCAGAACTGAACGAAGCAACTTCGAGTGCCAGAACAATGGGCTTGTGCAATGCAATCCTCTACTTCTCTTTCATGTGCTTGCTGCTCTTCAGGTCGGCATGAACGGCCTTGATCAGCGTATGTGTATGAACAAAATCAATACGTCAGTATTGTGATTAAATAGTTTCAATGCTTTAAGTTTTGGAATGTATGAATGATGGAGCGCTTTCATTTTTTAACGTTCAAGAGTTAGGTAGATAAACTCGTAGTAAGTTGAAAAAAAGTTTTGTGTGCCAGAGTCTCTATTTTGTTTATTTCACTGCTGTGTTAACTAGACCTTAAGGTATCAGAAGTTTCAAGCTCATGTTTGTGAGCGTACATTCACGAATTTTGTTTTGTGTAGTGTGTTAGTGAATGGTTATAACTCATGTCTTCAAAATGCAAATACCTGAAATATGCCTCCAGTGATTAGGGTTTCACTCGTTGTGAAATTTTCGTGCAACTTTAAAGCATGTTTTAAAACTTTAAACACATACAAGAATTCAAATACTGTAAAATTTTCGTGCAACTTTAAAGCATATTTTAAAATTTCAAAACACATATACACAATACATCACATTTTAAAAACTAATGTGCCTGACTGAAATTAGGATAGTACAGTAATGCTGCCTAATACAAACATCCACAAGCTCAACTTCTATTTGGTTATAATTCAAGTGATTTAATGCAAAGAGGGCAGGATGAAAGAGAAGTTCGCGCCCTACAACCAACCGTGGCTTGTTTGTTAGTTAATTTGAACGGTCGTATCTCTGCGCCCTGCATATTTCCTCAATAATACTGCACACACTGCCGACATGGAAGTCACTATAGTTTATTTTTATTCATTAGGGAAGGGCATAAGATAACTTAATGATGACTCTTCCAAATGCTTGTTTTTAGCCTTGGTCTGAGTGTTAGACGTGACCAATTTTATTTAGCTTGAAAAAGTCGAATACGATTGTTGGCATATGGTTTTATTTTGTATTTTACTGATGCTCGTTGTACGCTACGGAAATTTCGTTTGTATTGGCATGATTTTGACCATGAAAGCATTAAATTACTATTTCCTTTCTTTTGTAGGACGTTCATAAACTAAACCGTTCAGCGTTGAACAAAAGCACCATTTTACATAGGGTAACTGAAAACTCACGAACAAAATTCATAATAAATATCCAACGCGCCGAAACTGTTGATTTTATGAGATGACCAATTACTGAACTCAATTATATAGGATGTATAATTCATTCAAATCATATCCATCAGCTCAGTGTTAAAAGCATGGTAGCGGATGTACTATTCTTGACGATGCCTTAGAGACCATTCCTTATCTTTCACCTCCACATCACTAACTTCTCCCTTGCGACTGCGCACTGCAATGCTGGCTTTAATGCTCGGTCTTCAAAAGCACTGGCCCTCATTGTAAGCAGCAATACCTCAACACAAAACTTTTATTGCTCTTTCTGTAAGTGCTCACTGAACTGCTTCTTGGCTCTTATCCATAGAGTGTAATGTAGTGCTGATGAAACACTGTGGCCTTTGTGTGATCTCGTGTTCATACTTGCTGCTTACATGCTCTAACAGCTCAGTTTTGTCAGTGAGTTTACTCGTGCTCATGTACAGTGGCAATGATTCATCTCCTGTGACAGTTTAGAGTCATTTTGGCTATTGTAATGAAGTACGAAGATATCTGACTCCAGCTTGAGTTGTATCCTTACCACGGCTTATGAACCCCGACTCAGGTTACTTTCGGGAGAGAAATTTTGGCGCTGCTGAAAAGTGTCCAAATAATGTTAGAAGTCTATCTTGACTCCAACGCCACGACTCTGACTAACTTACCATGACTCTATGACCTGAATTCTTTGACTCTGACCTCACGATTTTGACTCCACGATTCCGACTCTGGCTGCGCTCACGACTCGAGAGTCTCAAAAATTCACTAACGAGCGCCAGCGTCGGTACAAGGAAAGATGAAGCGAAGGGCGAATCGCACAAGGAAAAGTGGCTTCTGTTAGGTGTGTTGTGTGGCCGCTGTGTGGGTGTTACAGAGAGTGCGCGTCTTGTATTTCAGAACAAGGTGAAAAAGAATGGGATCGTATTTCACAGAGAGATGAGAAGACTATTCTTGTGTTAAAATGGAGAAATGACTGGTTGTGAGAGATGATTAGGAGAATTCTGGTAGTGTATTGTGATGAAGAGAATACTGGTTGTGTGATTTAATGAAGAGAAGATTAGTCGGGTATTATAATAAAGAGAAGAATCGTTGTGTGTGATGATTAAGAGAAGACTGGTTGTGTGTGATGGTTAAGAGAAGACGGGTAATGTGTAATGACTGAGAGAATCCTGGTTGTGTGATACAATGAAGATAAATTAGAGTCATGATGAAGAGAAGACTGGTTGTGTGTGATGATGAAGAAAAGATTAATCGTGTGTTATAATGAAGAGAAAACTTGTGTGTCATGATGAATAGGAAGCTGGTTGCGTGCTCCAGGTAGAGATAGACGGAAGATTGGTGACCGCGCTGTCCAAAAAGGAACCACATCGTCAACTCGGTTGCTTTTTCGCCACTATTCGAGCAGCGTAACTTTGCTGACAAGTCTCTTGAAGCTCGACAAAGTTGCGGCCAATTAGAAATAAAGTTCAGGAAGGACTTCCAGGGTCCGTGATGCAAGAGTGTGAAGTCATAAATATAGTGGCGTTCGGCATTGGTTTATGAAATTATAAATATAGCTGCTTCTGTCGATGGTTTTTGCGGAATTGAGGCTTTGAATTGTTTATGGTTCTTCCTTCACCACAAGGGTGGCTTACCACAAGAAAAAGAAAAAATGTAAATGTGTGATAACTTTTCAAATTTTCCTACGGAATCCATGCATACGTCAAGTTCACTGACTCTACTCCCCACTGACTCTACGATTCCAATTCTGACTCCACACAGACTCTACGACTTCACAATGACTCCACAATAAATCAACGATTCCATTTCTGACTCCGCATTGACTTTAGGACTCCAGTTCTGATTCCACACTGACTTTGCGACTCTGATCCCTCAGCCTTGAAATGATTCTTTTGCCCAGTGCACTGTGCTGATGAATGACATTTCGCAAATTGGAATGGATCACAGCTCTCTCTACTACTGCCTGTCTTGCAACAGCTGTGAGCGCGCTACTTTGATGCAGAAAAGTCACAGCTTCTGTGAATGAATTCGAGTAATTCTTGTGACGGATACACGAAGTGCACAACAGTGTTTCTAAGGTGAGCTCTGCAATCAGTGAAAAAACTACTTTCAACGTGTCAAAAAATAATAATTAGGACCACTGCGTACACCACAGCCAAGGAGGAAAATGAAGGCTCTCTTTGTGCTTTGATGTCTTTGTAAAATTTGAGTCAACTTCATTATTTAACATTTAATGTGTTCAATGCACGGAGATTTGGGAGCTAAATCAAAATATGGTGCAATGAGGTGGTTGTTGTCGCGAGAGATATTAGGGTAAATTTGAGAAGATGTACAGGAAGGAACGTCAAGAAAATTTTTAGGTTAATATTTTTTGATTAGGAGAAGATATTCTATCAAATAATATACAGTCTTCCTTGATAAGGATTTTTTATTAGTATTAGCAAATTATAAGAATATATCCATTTTCTTCGTTGTGAAAGATCTCAAAACTCTTACCGGATAAAATTATATCCTTCCCAAAAAGCAAAGTACAGAGTCGGAGCAGCTACTCAGCACCAGTAACAGTGTTTCAACATTGGTTATTAGTGTCCCATAATTTACATCGGTTATTGATTTCTGTTATTAGCACTGGTTAATAGCTTTATTCGTTCTTCTAAAGAGGGCGCAGAGTTTTGTTTACACATTGTGACGAATTATTTTTTTTATCTGAAATTTTGTCGTGTGCATTTTGTAAACTGAATTTCACCTCTGAACAAACTGAACCGAGAGCATTTTTTAACCATTAACTATCTTGAAATTGAACAAAAATTTGTCATCTAATTCTAGGTGTTGTAACTTTGAACGTATATAGCTGTATTTTTACGATACTCGTACTATGTGCAAGACAAACGAAGATACTCTTCCGTATTTTGATGTTGCTGAAAGATTAACTTGAAATTTTTTTAACAGATAGATAATAGCATTGAAGTTTACTATGTTTTCTCTAAGATGAACACAGCGAAGTACTTAACTAAAACGTTTGTACATCTCTACTTAACTTGTCTCACTTGGTCAGTAGTAGGACTTCCTTTGTTATCTTCTTCCTTAAAATGTTAATAGTTCTATTCCCTCTCTGTGATGACTACATGTGGCTCTCAGATATGTACATATATGAATTGGTATCTCCGTGTTTTTTTGAAAAGCTCATTAGTGGAGAGCTCACCCTTTTACTGCAGACGTTGTAACACTGGGTGTCCTACAAAAATGTCCTCGGCTCTTTAATCGATTATATCTCCGCTTCAAATTAACATATTTGAATTTTCTTTTTTCACAATGTTGTAAATTTTGCTTCCTTTTCGAATAATTTCAGTTATTGCAAATCGGTTGGATAATTAAAAGTCGGGGACATTTTTGTGGGACACCCAGCATATCTGGCTCTCAGAGGATTAAATTTTAAAGTAAGTAGGGCGTATGGCTCTCTTATGTAGTCTAATAGGTTCCCTATCCCTGCCTTCTTGTTTCAGCTTTGTAAATAATTTTTGAGTTTGTTTGTGTCGTTTTTCGTCGTCCACAGAAATTTTCATGGAAATTGTGGGTTATCTGTCACCACTTTATGAGGTTTATCAACACACTGACTGCGAAGGGACCCACCGGTGGTCACTGAGGGATTTTCATACTGCTGCTGACCGACCAGCAGTCACAAATTTTATTTCCATAAATACTTTATAAAAACTAAATGAAGACACGATCTATGTAATTTTCGTAATTTTCCAAATTTACCTCTAATATTAACTCGAACTTGAGTTGTGAATTAAAATTCAGTTTAACCCACCGAAGTTAACGTGTTAAAGGGTAAAAAAAATACAGCTTTTGCTTCTGAGATGTTATTTATTCGTCACAAAACAACAACAAACCTTCTATTCTGGAGGCATGAACTTGTAGATTAACAAGAATTTAATTGGGCTAACCTTACTTAACCTAAACTTAACATCAAAAGGAAACCGTAAATTGAAAGTGGTCACAGATAACACACAAGTACCATTTTTAGGTTTGCTTAGTAATTACTAGTGCTGATTTTTGTGTAGGAGTTTGTAGTTTCGGCGTCATCCATGACTCGGTTCAGGGAGTGCTGCGCGCTCACTGGCTAACGCGCCCGAGTGAGCAATTTTTTTTTTCCTGTTTGATGAGCGAAACACAACGCAGGTTCCGTACTTTAATTAGTGCCTAAGTGCGTTATAAAGTTACTAGCTTTGTTGATTGTTGAAACATTGGAGTGAAGGATTTAGGATAATAAATCATAACATTTGTAACGTTTTTCTTTGGTTCCTGTGTATTAAAGCGTCAGGTTCCTTATTTGGTTCCTTTATAAGCAATTTGCATTGTAATTTCGTGAATGATCAATTTCAGTCGATCATTTAAAACAATGAAGTTGCTTCAAATGTCTAGATTGCTTATGAGCGTCCCTATACCTACGTAGATTTTCTTCAATAAAGAATTCAACAACGATCAACATAAACTCACAACGTACGTGACGTTTGAACAGAAAACGCACATATTCCAGCCGTCATCCCGTATACGCTAATCCAAACTACCAGCCCACAATGTGTATGTCAACTCGTTCTCCCACGACTCTCAAACCTGACTTTCAACAAACCTTACTCATCTAAAATTACATTTTTTAATGAAATGCAAGGCAAAAATTACTGTACGTAAATTGACTATACGTGCAGCGATTTTCGCCATGCTTTTCATTTTAAAAGCCTTACTCAAATACGTAACTCATGTTAACACATCTCAACTTGGGTGCATCATGCAAGTTAGCGCGTGATACTTGGGCTTTTCTGTTATACTGCAGCGAAGCAAGCAACCCGCACCTCACCACAAACCAGTTTACGGGCGACCTTGGAGAAAAGAACTGTTGTTGCGCTGCACCTCCTATCCCTGTCTAACTTTTTCGCCGCCTGCCTGCATGTTTTTCGCCGCCTTAGCGATTTCAGTGATTAAATTGTATAGGCGGCGAAAAACAAGCATGCAGACGGCCAAAAAGTTAGAACTGGGATTGCTCTGTTGTTTGTTCAACAGGGTGGGCGCGCCTCTTGTTCAACAGGGTGAGTGCGCCTCTTGTTCAACAGGAAGGGTGCGTCTCTTGTTCAACAGAGGACGACTCTTGTTCAACAGGCAGGGTCATGCTTGGCAAGCATGAACCAAAGCGCTACTCAGGATTTCGTCACGGTTAGGAAAAAAGAAAAAGGAAAAACAGTTTATTTCCAATAAAGTCGATTAATGAAAAATGTAACATTGGGTTTTAAAACATCTTAACATTAGGATCCTTAGTTGATATTCACACGAGGGTATCATAATACCCATGTCAATTGTCAAAACAAATGGTTGAGAGAAAAGCGCGAGAAAAAAAATGCGTTCCCTTCGTTGCGTTAATCTGATTTTCACAAAGCATATAAATGCAAGTAACTAACGAAACATAATCCCATTGACGCATTATTGAAAACACTCTTGTTAGTGCGCACTTAGATTGAAATACGAGCGTACGAGCATAGAAACTAGTGATATGAGGGATTCATGTTGAAGGTAATATTGGCAGAATTAAATTATTCTTCTCCCGAGACCATGAGGTCGACATTCAAAACAATGTTTTCATTCTTTCGTATCAAATTGTGTGCCAGATATCGAGCTCGGAGAGAAGCCGTCATTGCTTTACAGAAATTTAGTGTTGTCAAAGACGGTCAAGGATCATAGTGAATGAAATGAAATATTTCAATTATGAGGCCATCCTGTTGGTGTGTGTGGTGCATTGCAGGAAAAAAAAAAACAGAAAACTATCCTTCAAGTTTTCAGATTTTTTAAAAATGTTTCTCATCGTCGGTTTGAGGCTTGGAATTTAGTTCTTCGGCAAATTTGAATCCATCGCTCGAATTTCTGCACTTGAGACTTTTGGATTTCCTCTTGAGGCGCCACACTTGCAGGTTGAACTGTCCATGATGATACAGGGTGTCTCATAAAATTATACTCACACTTTAAATGACAAGAAAAACATTATTTGCGAACACAGAGTAAAATAAAATGACTTCAAACACAGAAAGTAAAAGTAATTGAACATTTATGTTTGTAAATGTTCAAATTGATGACCATTTTTGTCCAGACAACTCTGATAACGCGTACCAAGGGATTCACAAACGTCCCAAAACAGGTCATTGGGAATTTCGCGACAGTGTCGTTCAATTTCCAATTTCAATGCATTAATTGTTCTTGGATTGGACGGATAAACTTTCTCTCTTCCAAGCTAATTTATTTCTTGTCATGCTGTGATTAATACGACAACAACACACCCGCAATTTAATAAAGGCAGCATGTTGGTGACAGTTAAAGTGTGAATACATTTCTTTTTTGAGACACTCTATAGTTGCCGGTTTAGTCTTTAAAGAGTGTCTCTGCGATGGCCTTCAGAATAAAATTTCCTATATTGAAAATAAAAGAAACGCTTTATTCAAAATGAAGGAAATGCTTTATCTTGAAGTTGACGTTTTCGATAGTTTCCCAGCATGCACATGACAACTTTAGGTAACTACGATTGAAATGCAGGGAGGATTATCTACAGCAAGACAATTACAGTGTCGTACAAGGAGTAGTTGCATCTAAAGCAGTAGTTCTTAACCTGGGTTAGATCGAACCCCAGAAGTTCGGTGAGTTAGTTTCATTGTAGTCCTCATTGTATAATTTGTGTACTAATAAAGTATATCATATATACAAATGTTTTTAATTTGAAGAAATAAAGCACATTTTATTTTTCTAACTACGAAATGTTCGAACACTGCATGTATGGAACTTGTGTGGTTCAGTGCCTCTGATCTAAAGAAGAAGAACCACTGATCTAAAGCTAATACATCCCTTGTTTGCAACAGCGCTCTTTTAACTCGACTTGCTGAGTACATGCGATATAAGGTTTCGAATCACACGTGTATTTACTACATGAAATTTAAATCTTCATTTTGCAATAATCGTTCGTTCCGCTGGATGAAAAATATAATAATGATAAAAATTGAAGTGGTCATTAATTCTACCAATTGTTTTATACTTTCAATTTCTTACTCAAACTAGCAACAATATCACTTTGCAATGAATATTTTGATAAGCAATGGCATGAACATTATATGGGTAAGTACCTTTATACCTGTAAAACGTTGTACGTTTCTTAATTTGTACCTTTGTAGCTTTCTACCTATGTGCCTTGTATTACCATTCGTAGGGATGCTTTGATTGTGGTGAACTCATGGTTTGCTCTCAGAGGCTCAGGACTTGGAATGTGGGAGAGTGCAAAAATTAATACTATGTAATAAAACGCCAGGTGTCTCCTCAAATTTATAAATACATAAATTTTTGAATTTTTTGTGCGCAATTTCTCCTATGTTATTACAATGAGAGTCTCATTGAACACATTATTTTGGTAGGTGCGTCTCTCTGTGACGCTCATAAGGACGCTCAATGACCCTATCTGCATGTGATACGAGTTTCACCAGTGCACAAGTACAAGAATATTTGAATCGCCGGTACTATTGGGATGGATATATTTGTTTGTCCTCCACATTTCGAAAATTCATTCTAGGAAAGTGTTGAATCATGTCATTTTTTAAAGCTCGTGTACTCAAATATAAGATATTCTACTTGACAGCATTTCTATTTTCGTATCAATACTCAATAGCTCATCGTCGGAAGCACAACATTCTGGTTTACGCTTTCTACACTCGAATGTCGCGCCTTCTTAGACGAAGCCATCTTCTATTTCCTCAAGTCCTACAAAAATATACACTGTTGCGTTTTATAATAATTTTGTTTTCTAATGTGAAGGAATACTAAATAGTTAAATGGGTTATAATTATTATAATTATTTTTTATTTCATGCAAGAGCTGTTCAATGCTGGGTCAAATTATTTCACACGGTCGTAAAGTTTCTCTTCAGTGTGGTCCAACGAAGAAAAACTTTACAAGAAATCATTCGATTTTCATGGCTGGGTGGATGTTGTTCTATTTTCCCTTTTTCTAATTCTTTTATAGGAATTCTTTTCTTGTGTTTTACCCGCTGCCGTAATCACAGCCGTTTTGACTCGCTCTATCTCCCTTGAACTTTTCATTTTCCGAAATATCCTCAAAAAAGCAAGTCATTTGACTCTGAACTTCCGGAGCGTCTCCGCCCGCCCGCGTCGTTTCCGAGCCACCGGAACCGTCAGCCAGTAACACTGTATACAGAATACTGTCAGCCAGCAACACGGTAGACAGAAAACGACGGTAGACACGGTAGACAGAATATAAAAGTTTTCCTTGTACGTGCCTGGAGTAAAAGACACGGACTGGAATGAGCCAGTCATGTAGAGTGGGCTGTAATGACCCACCATGCACGGAGATGGTGTCGTGACGTACTGGTTAGCCCAGTGATGCCGTCTAATGGGAGTTGTGACAAGGATTGGTGGATCCTGAGTAGTTTAGTGGACAAGTCTGGTACACAGGTGCTGAACTTTTCTTTTTTTGTGTGTGTGTGTGAGTATTGAGGAGGGAATTGTAGGCCGTTACAAAGGCCCCGACACTGTCGGCCCTCAATTTCAAGTTCAAGTTCATACCGTCATCCAGCAACACGGTTGACAGAATACCGTCAGTCTACAACACGGTATACAGAATACCGCCAGCCAGCAGCACGGTATACAGAATACCGCCAGCCAGCAACACGGTAGACAGAATACCGTCAGTCTACAACACGGTATACAGAATACCGTCAGCCAGCAACACGGTATACAGCATACCGTCAGTCTACAACACGGTAGACAGAATACCGTCAGTCTACAACACGGTAGACAGAATGACGTCAGTCTACAACACGGTAGACAGAATACCGTCAGTCTACAACACGGTATACAGAATACCGTCAGCCAGCAACACAGTATACAGCATACCGTCAGTCTACAACACGGTAGACAGAATACCGTCAGTCTACAACACGGTAGACAGAATACCGTCAGTCTACCACACGGTAGACAGAAAACCGTCAGCCAGCAACACGGTATACAGAATACCGTCAGCCAGCAACACGGTAGACAGAATACCGTCAGCCAGCAACACGGTATACAGAATACAGGCAGCCAGCAACACAACACTCGTCCTTGCGCACCATATCCACAGAAAGAAATGAATAAAAAAGGAAGAAAGAAAACCAGTTTTTCCGATAAAGATAATACAAAAAACATCATTGTATTATAAGTGTCAGCCTTCATGTCACCTGATTGACGGCAGCTCTCGACAGGAGAGTCATAACACCACAAACATCTGTATGTAGATACCTAAATGAAGCAATCGTATTGTGATTGCAACTGTATCATAATTGTAATTGGGATCCTATATGTTTTTCATTTCTCAACCTGAAATAGGAAAGTGAAAAATGAAGAAAAAGCGAAGCAGTTTGTTTTCAATGAAGTTGAATCATGAAATGTACAACATTGTTCATTTTTAAAGTCTTGAAATAAAGATGCTCATGTCGGTAAACATTCAAAAGTATCATAACAGCCAAATTGTACACTGGTTTTTCAAATGCCTTTTAACTAACACCAGGACGCCATGACGGTTACCCGCGGTCAAGCCTGTACCCATTTCCGACACCTGGGTAGAGTGGGGATTTGTGACTGAGTTCTCCCTTTTCCCAACGGGGAGAAACACCGGGCGGCTCTGCCGGGATTCAAACTGCCGACACCTTCCCGTGAAGGGCGCGCTCTTAACCACTCGGCCACGGTGACCACCCATTCTTTTTTTGGAACTTAATAACATTTTTCCTTGTATGGCACCCTCCTTTACGCGCTTATAAATATAGTTTGTGACTGGGGCTCAAAGTAAATAGAAGAAATTTTTTTACTATGTTGCATCTTTAAAGACACACCAACGTTTTCAGACATTCACTTCCGTCAACGAATGGTAGACCCAGGTTTATCAAAAATTCCTTCTAATTTAATGGACTGTTGCTTTTAATACGTAACTCTAAATGGTTATATCAGCATGGCCTCTCCAAAGCCAACGAATGCAAACCTACAGCCGATATACATAGAAAAAAATACAAAGAAAAAAATCCGATGCTCCAACTCAAAATGTAGCTGCATAGGTGCTCACAAAATTTCCTTGGGTTAAACCTCCAATCTGTTTGGGCTCATATCATCAGAATATTGTATATTATCATTTAATTTCCCACCTAAAAATAACGGGAAACTCTCACTGAACATCCCTGTTACTACGCAACGGTTCAAAACACGAGTAGATTGAACACTGGCGTAACTTTGTGAATTCTATTAAACAAATCGACGTTAGAAAGCTCCCATCTCCATCAGCTGCTCTTCATGGCCTGTTGTGCGAAGTTTTTACATTCGTTTGATGGACTTCAGTGTTGCTGTCTGCAGCGGCCTCTACGTCACTCTATGATTGTCTGTCAGAACCTCTACTTCACTCTATGGTTGTCTTTCAGAACCTCTACGTCACTCTATGATTGTCTGTCAGAAAATCTACGTCACTCTATGGTTGTCTGTCAGAACCTCTACGTCACTCCATGGTTGTCTGTCAGAACCTCTACGTCGCTCTATGGTTGTCTGTCAGAACCTCTACGTCACTCTATGATTGTCTGTCAGAACCTCTACGTCACTCTATGATAGTTCATCAGAACCTCTACGTCACTCTATGGTTGTCTGTCAGAACCTCTACGTCACTCTATGATAGTTCATCAGAACCTCTACGTCACTCTATGATAGTTCATCAGAACCTCTACATCACTCTGTGATTGTCTGTCAGAACCTCTACGTCACTCTATGGTTGTCTGTCAGAACCTCTACGTCACACTATGGTTGTATGTCAGAACCTCTACGTCACTCTTTGGTTATCTGTCAGAACCTCTACGTCACTCTATGATAGTTCATCAGAACCTCTACGTCACTCTATGGTTGT
>JACJUY010004852.1:42160-66633 GCA_014220935.1 Platorchestia sp. MABIK
AAAATTGAACGGAATTAATTCGCAAATCGTTACTTCTTATTTTCACTAATATACAAATTGTGTGCGAGATGGTGCAACTTATTAAAATTATGCTGTAGTTAAAAGTCTTGAATTATAGTACAACGGCTGACTAATTCGATATTTTAATCTCGGAAACAAATTATCCAAATCATAAAACGTAATTTTTACTGTACAAACTAACTATAAATACGCTCACGGTGTGGGGGAGAGAAAAGATTTCCAGATTTTACTCCTTTGTATTTTTTGCAATGAATATCAGCTGTAGGGTTGCATTCATTGATTTTGGAGGAGCGATATCTTATATTGTAATTGTCTAGTGTAGATTTGATGAAATTTGTTTATGGGGTGTCTGGACTTGAGCTTACATTGTGATACTAAACAAAGCAAATGCCTTAGATCGTTAAATTGCATTTAATGAAACTAATTAAGTTTTCTTCAATTTGATGCTCTGATGTTGAAGGCTAATTTGTGTATGGACTGTATTTATAAATATATTGCAAAAAGATCCAACACCTAATGTGACATCTACATTCTTGTAAGTTGCACAGTTGAGCCAAGGGTAATTGGTAGCGTCATCTCAAATGATTTCTGTTTTGGTATTTGTTTATTCTATAAAGGTGCCGTTGATATTCCAAAGGACATAAACTTAGGGTATTTAAGTAAATATATTTAAATCTTGTGGAAACTGGCTACCATAGTAAAGATGCTTTTAGAATACCTAAGCTATAAATAGGCCTTTGGAAATTTTCTTTTGTGCTCATTCAACTTCAGTATTTAAAACTTCTTAGCCATTTCTATATGTTTATCTTCTTTCTTATCAACTTGCTATTTCTATGAGTACTGTCTCCTAGCTGGAACTACACATTGTGCATAGATTCTTTGTTTACTAAAAAATCTCTTTTCTTTGCTTCTGCGATTTTCCTTGTTGTAATAGAGAAGTGTAAAACTGGAGAATATTATGGGGCTATTGATTTTTAGCTAGCTAGCCTGGAGTTTAGGGGCGCAACTTGTGCATAAATTTCTGATTCTCTTTAGAAGTCAAATCCAGCAATTTTTTACTAGTGGCCAATTGTTTTGAATTTTGCCCAGTACTTGTCATTTTTAAAAAGAAATGCATAACTTTTTCAGTTTTGGCCTTATTTTTGGGGAAATACTAAATATTTGTTTACACACTTTTCTGAAATATTTCAAAAGAATGGAAGTCAATGAGTTTTTGCACTAGAAAAAATCAAAGACGGTTTTAAAATTCTTGTAACATCCTTCCATCCTTGTGGAAACCTCTTTGGGTTTAGGTAGGTTTACATTGATTCCAATTGTGGTCAAAGATTAAAATAAATTGCAAACTAATTGTGCAAATGGAAGTCAGATAAAAAACTGTAGCTTGCTTGCTGTCAAATGAAACAAGGTTCAAGCAGTATTGCAGTCTCTGTGTAAAGAATAACTGCAGTCATTTCTAAATTATAAAATTTTTCTTTGTATGAAATGTTTTGTGCACAGCTTTCTTTTAAACTTAAAAAAGCAGTTTTCTTGTTCGTGCATGAAACAATCTTAGTTAAAACACAACAGCACAATTAGCTTAAATGAGAGACCTGAGATGCTAATTGTTTTCTTGGACTAGAAATGAGATTACATGGTATTCAGAATGGAAATGTGTTAATGAATTATTGCATTTGAATCATCATGGACTTGAAAGTTAATAAAATTACAAATTATTTTAAAACTGAGACTATAGAAAATATAAAAATTCCTTGTCTTAAATTGTTCAATTTCCAAATTAAAGTTCATGTGTTTTGAATTATAACCATTTGTTCTAGTGCTAAATAATGCTTAAATATATTAAAATTAATTTCAGAAATGAAAATCATCTGACCAAGCTAATCAAACTTGAATTGGATGTCCAACTCCATTGAACTACACAGGGCAGGTACCTAGTGAGGGAAATATTTTTGTACAAAGTACTTCCAACATGTGACTTGAACTCTTTACAGATTGGTCTTGAGTTGGATCACATAAATAAATTTTTGTGAAGTGTGGTGCTCAGGGTTTTTTTTTTACAATGTGTTTATTCATTGGAATGTAGGGGCACTTTCCCTAATACTAATTACATATATCAAATGTAAGTTGATGTTTTAATTAGCTAAGCTTTGAGCAAAACTAAGTGTACAATTGCACTGCTCATAACTATTATGTCACATATGTTGGAGTCTTGAAATTTCTACCACAGAATTTGGTGAAGGTGATGGTCAGCTTTACTTCTTGTTTTTTTCAATTTTACTTACATATTTATTCTTTTCAGACTTGATGGCAACTGTTGCTAGGTGTTCCTGATGGTTTGCTACTCAGTTCTTTTCTGAGGATCACATTTTTCCTGAAACGGTTAGTGAAAAATTTTTTGTATTGTTTATAAATCATAACTTCACATATATGGTCTTGGTGCCTTGTTTCAATTCTCAGAATCAAGTTATTCACAATTCCTTTTTTAATGCTCTATTATAAACAGCTCTCACAAGCAATACAATTAATCAGAATTGTATTGGAAGAATCAGAATATTGGACGTTTTCTAAGGTTTCAAAATTAGCATAAGAGCTACGAAATTACAACTCCCCTTGCATGCCTATTTTGAAATTGTTACTCTGAAGCTGCTTCACATTCTTGTCCTTGTTATTTCCTTGCTATCTACATAGTTATTCTCTTAGAATTACAGGCTAGTCATTCTCAATTTGTTTGGCCAAGTCATTTTATTGTGAGCCCAATGATATCTATATTATTCTTTGTTTAAAATGAGTAGAGAAATTCAATTTTGAATCCAGAATTAAATTCACATGGCCCCTGTGAGTAGCGCCTCATTCAAAATGAGCAAACAAATTTTTTGAATTCAGAACTATCTTACCTAGCTGAAAATTCTTGAATTTTGAGTTACCAAGTGCTCCATTGCATGACACAATAAGGCAATAACTTAAGTGGGTTTCTAAATTATATTTGGAGAAAATGACAATTCTTCTCAACTGCTATTAGAAAATTTCTCATAGCTGATTAGGAAAAGTGACGAGTAACATATTGATGACTGGAACTTCATTTTTTTACATTTAATGTAATGTGTTCAAATTTCTTGTTTCTCAACTTGAGTATAAAATCTGTTGGAGAAATTTGGATGGTCAAGAGCATAGCTTTTCAGAATGTCAACTTCAGTAGTTAGAAAAATGTGCACTATTCAAATGAAATTTCACTAGGTTGCTGCAGTTATTGTATTGTGCATATCGTTTGCTGAAGTCATTTGCATTTCACAATAGATTTCACTTTCATTGTTTTTTTTGATGCAAACATTTTGTTCTCTTATTTAAGGTCAAAAACACTTAAATAATTATAAAAATGAATAATAGTAAATAATAAAGGTAAAATAACCTTCACTGGAATGTCTATCCAGATGAAAATGTATATAATAAGCACATTACAGAATTGCACAGAAAATTAAGATATTTGGATGGAAATGGTATAATCAGGAATTTACGTATTGTTCCAATGCTAGTACTTCTCTGTAATTTCTAAAAACTGAATGAAAAGTTGATGCAAGCATATAAAATTTTCTTTTCACCAACTTGTGTATGGGATTAGCCTTTCTGTTAACTCCACGTTAGGCGGTGCTTTTCTCTCTTGAACGCTTTTGTTGTGGTTAGGGAGGCTCAAACTGATTCATCAAACTCAAGCTGATGACTAGGTTGGCCTTCTTTCTGTTGAAATTGAACAAGTTTTTATTTTGTGATAATAGACAATCAATTTTCAGTTTACTGCTGCCTTTTTTCAGCTTCTATTACTTCCACCTTTGACTTGTATCTTCTTCTATTAACTTCTTGCAATTTTGCTGTTTCTATATGCAGGGTATGGGGACACAACTTAGGCAGAGATTTCTCCCTTCATTCCTTTAATTCTGTACTAAATGGTCTCATTTCTTTACTTTTGGGAGAAAGTATTTGTCATGGGTATGGAGCCATGCACTTTCTAATACATATTACCAAAGCATTATGAAAGATTTTAGAGTAACCTGGGTTTTATATTCGTTCATTAGTGTTACATGTTTGTCAATATTGATAACCTAATTTGACTAGTATACCCCCTTCGAAGATGCAACTGTTCCATCTATGGGGATTAGCATTTCCAGTGAGAAAATGTGAGGTCCTTAGCTGAATGTTAGGTAGGCCTTCCTTTTGTTGTAGTAAAAGTTTTTCTACTATGGACCTCTATTCAATTTACTGACATCCTATTTCTCAGCACCTCCTGTTGTCTTGGAATTTTCTTATTTCATAAACTTCTTTCTATATTTGCTGTTTTTATATTCATGGGAGTTTGTGTAGGAACACACCTTGTGCAGAAACTCCTTGTTTCTTCAACTCCATACCAAATGGTGCCTTCATCGTATCTCTCTTCGGATCACCTCATTTCTGGTTTGGTTATTAAAAAAAAAATCAAACTTGCTAATTTTAGTTGTCAGATGTGTGTTTTGTGAGAGTGCTGGAATGGTCTGTACATTTAAGGTGTTGTGGAACTCTTCCTTCAGATGTAAGGATCCTCGACTCCTTTCATTAGAGGTGCTGGTAGTGGCAGCCCTTGTGTGCATATTTTGGATTCCCTCAGGGGGTACAACTATTTTTTTATCCATGAGAATCAGCCTTACCAGGGGGTATTTGTGAGGTCCCGAGCTGAAAGTTAGGTACACCTTTTTTGTTGAAATAATATTCTTTTGTTTTGTTCAGGACCATATTTTTATCAGTTCACTGCTGTTCTGTTTTCAGTACATACTACTTTCTTCTTCAACTTTTCTCTTGTATCATGAATTTTTTTCTCCTTTGTTTCTTGTGCATAGATTCTGCATTCCCCCAAGTTCTTACTAAATGGTGCTTCCTCCTTCTTTTCTTTGTAACGCCTTTGTTGGGGTTAGGGAGGCTAAAACCAGCATCTAATCTGATTTAATTCTTATTTTGAAAATATTGTTACTCTGAACATCCTTCTCCATCATTTACATACTTGCTTTCTAGTTATACTCTTAGGATTGCGGGCTAGTTATTCTCATTTTGTTTGGCTGAGTTATCGTTTTTGTTACTGCTCAGTGTTTTTATTCTACAATCCGGTCATTTTTCTTTACTAAGCAGTCCAGTTTTCTAATTATCTGTCAAATGTAGTTTTTTCTAATTATCTGTCAAATGTAGTTTTTTCTAATTATCTGTCAAATGTAGTTTTTTCTAATTTGCAGTCCAATGTAGGTTTTTTCTAATTTGCAGTCCAATGTCGGTTTTTTCTAATTTGCAGTCCAATGTCGGTTTTTTCTAATTTGCAGTCCAATGTCGGTTTTTTCTAATTTGCAGTCCAATGTAAGTTTTTTTAACAGGCAGCCCTACATATTTTTTATTATCAATTTGCAGTCCCATTTTCTTTCTTAGTAAGCAGTCCCATTTTCTTTCTTAGTAAGCAGTCCCATTTTCTTTCTTAGTAAGCAGTCCCATTTTCTTTCTTAGTAAGCAGTCCCATTTTCTTTCTTAGTAAGCAGTCCCATTTAATTTGTTTCTCAATTGGCAGTCCAATAAACTTTCTTAATTTCCCCTCAGTGGGTAAAACTATTATATCTATGGGAATTAGCATTCCCAGAGGGAAAATTTGCAAGGCCTTAAGCTGAGAGTTAGGTAGGCCTTCTTTTTGTTGAAATAAAATGTTTCTTGTAATGTTAAGGACCACCATTTTTGGTTCACTGCTGTCCTGTTTTTCAGCACCTACTACTTTCTTCTTAAACTTTTGTCTTGTTTCATGAACTTCTTTCTCAACTTACTGTTTCTATGCCTTTTTTTGTGCCTAAATTCCGCATTTCCTTAACTCCATACTAAATGGTGCCTTCCTCCTTCCTCTCTTTGGATCGCCTCTGTGGCAGATAGGGAGGCTTAAACTGACTAATAAACTAAACCAAATTGCTGTTTCTATACATTTCCTGCATGGATTCTACATTCCCTTATCTCCATACTAGATTGTGCCTTCCTCTCTTCGAAACGCTTCTTGTTTAACGGTTAGGGAAGCTTAAACTAACATCTAATCTAATCTTATCTTTTTTGATATTTAATCCAGTATTCTTATTTGTCTAGTATTTTTCTCTATTAATATACAGTCGAGTCTTTTTTGTTTGCCTGTCCATTTCTTTAACTGCCAAATTTTCACATGTCTCTTAAAGATGCTTTGAAAGTTGTTAGAGAAGCTGTGCTCACTTATGGAATTTTGCTGTTAGTGTGACATATTCAATAACTGTTGCCTCAATTTTTCTTGGCTTACAGTTGACTGCTCTTCGTTGCGATGGTTAGCACACTCAAAACAATGTTTGGCTTCATCCAACCGCTGATCAGCCGGTTCCTGAACCACTGGCTTCAGCCCTACTTGGCCAAGGAGATGACGCTGGACTTCAAGTTGAGGAACCTCGTGCTCTACGCCGGACTTACAGACGTTGATTTTGCTCCAGACAAGCTCAACGAACTTCTCTCAAAGTATAACTTGCCTTTCATCATCAACGATGCAAGGATCGACGAACTGAGTGTTGAAGTTCACTTCGAAGTCTCCGGGTATAAAGTTAAAATTATAGTGAACGGCCTGAAGGCAACGGTAATTCCTCTCCAGGCGAACTATTGCCCAAACCTCATTGACAGTATGATAGACAGCTTCTATGAGCATCAACAGAGCATGCCCATTGAAGAAATCTTCTCCCAACTTCAAATGGATAGTGACCGGTACAAAGATAGCGCCGCTGAGGAAACGTCAAAGAAGCTCTTGTTGTCTTTGAACGATATAGTTGACATTTCCTTAGTGAATTGTGCCATCCGTATGGAGCATTTTGCCACCAATTCTGCGAGCGGGATAGCATTGGAGTTTCAGGTCGGCCGAATCAGAGTGCACTCCGACCCCACCCACGGGAAAGCAGACCAGGATCAGACTGAGGAGACTGCGTCTACCTCTTCGTTCTCTCGTTTAGCCTCTGTGGAGAGAGTCAGTTTGTACACTGAAGAAATCATGCGAAGTACTGAGGTCCCATTCAACCAGAACACATCTGGCATTGGAGAGTCTGTGTGGAATGAGTCCTTCCATAAGCAAGACTCCACACCCATCAAGATAGCCTCCATTCATGACGAAGCTTTGATTAGAATTAGCCACGATGACAAAACCAACAAATCCTCTGTGAGCTTAGTTGGTACTGTCCCTGATGCCGTATTTTATCTCACCCCTAGACAAATCTTCCTCATTTCTGAACTGCTAACTGAAATTTCTCAAAAACCTCCCCCCAAATCCGACTTCTTGAAAAGCGAGCCTCTAACCAACGAAGATTATGACATGCTGGAGCGACAGGAAGCTGTTGGAGCCACGACAGCCGACCTTAATTCTGTGAGCTTCGGTTCAGATTCGGAGAGTCACGCAAGTGGTCGCCTGCCTCACGGGTCTAATGCATCAGCCTGGTCGGTCCCTAAGGCAGATTATCCTTTGTCTCAGCCGTTTGACAAGGACTATCACCCGCGGCCTGGCTCTTCGTACGTTGAAGAACACGCCTACAACAAGCCTCTGTACTGCCAGTCTGTTGCGTCAGACGCGACAAGCGTCATCGCCCCGTCGGACATAACGTTTCAGTCCCAGAGGGAGGGCGGCCGACCCGAGAGCGCGAATAGAAGCCGTGAAGAGGTGAGGGATCCCCTGAAGCACGTGTCTGAACTGCGTGTAGATATTGTGCTTCAGTCGGCGTCGTTCGTCATCCTGCACGAAGATGTGATTGCCCCTGTCGGTGCAGCATCTCACAAGGAGCTGGAAAGAGAAGCTGAACAATTCTTTGCTATGTTCGAAGGACAAGAGAAAAGGGCTTCCACGGGAGACTTTGTTTCTCTTAGGAAACTTCTTGCAAAGCACTGTCAAAAGAATCACTTTCAAATTCACTCGTCTAAAGTTTCTTTGAACTTCGTGAACTCGCAGAGGAGTGAAGAGTTGCAGCTCGCCGTAGTGTCGAGGGTGCACAACATGGAGTTCATAGAGTGCATCTCGGACAAAGATGACGAGAATAGCGCTACTTTTGTGGAGCTTCTCGTCTTCAAAAATGACGGGCTCTTAAGTGGCGGGAATCCGTGCTTCAATTTGAGTTATGACTGCACATCCGAAATCCGTAACACTTACAAAGGAATGGTGGACCTGGGCAACTCCAAGACTGACATTTCACTCGCATTGGCTAACTGCTCAACTGAAGTGGATCTCTCTTTAATTGACAGAGCTGAGGCTTTCTTCCAGAGCCCATCTTTTTCTGATGAAGATTTGTTGACAAAATCAGGCAGTGATCTCCCTTCACTGCTCGACCGCAATAGCGAAACTGCAGCGCTAATGTTGATACACATAGTAAACTTCTCGTGTTCGTGTGCGTCAGTGGACGTGAGTTTACGGTTCCCAGTGCCTGACCTGCGCCCGATGTCAGACGTGCTCACGAAGCCCGTTTGGAAGAGGGACCTGCGCAGTGACGTGCTGACGTTGCACTTTGATGACCTGGATGTGTTGACGAGCTTCACGAGTCCTGCGGATCACCCGCTCGAGGACGTGCGTGTGTTGTCCAAATCCGTGAGTCTCAACTTCCAAGAGAGTGCAGACACCGAGCGTTACCTCATAGGCGAAGCGAGCAGCAGAAGTGAAGCTGATCGAGTCACGCTGATTTTCAGGTTTGGACAGGTAAAGAAAGGCCCTAGGTATGCTGCCGACGTTGCACACGACGTCAAGCCTTTCTATGAAAAGAATCTCGTGTCTGACCATAAAGATGCTATTTCCGAACCTCTTCTGTACCCTGCTAAAGAAAAAACCTTTGCCACCTTCGTTTCTGAGAATTGCAGGGACGCTGACGTCAACCTTGACGCAGATATACCTTGCTTGTCTTTATTCTTGCCGTCAAAGCACATTTATGAAGTAATTTACAACAGATTAGCGTACGACCTTTTGCTGTGGCAACCCCACTCCGCGCACCCGCTTATGACCAAGCAAACAAGGCCAGTTTTCAGCGAAAAAGTGAATCTTCGTGACCCAGGCGTCAGCATTTACCACTCCTTTAGTTGCGATCCTGACGACGAGCAATTCATGAGCACTGTGACCTCAGTCCCTGCATCGTCTCTAGATACCACGTCCAGGTCACCGTCAGATCCCGCGCCTGAGAAGCCTGCCGTAGAAGAGGTGCGCACGCCAGCAGCCACTAAATTCGGCCTTGCGATGAGGGTAGGTGAGGGTAGCATAGAGCTCATCACACCACACCGAGACGCGAAGGGGCAACTCAGTCCGGTAGCTCGAGGTCGCATTCTCTTGGATATCGGGCAGGCTTCATTGCACGTCGCTGCTGGCTTCCGAGGGGACATCAACAAAACTTACGTTGGCGTGTTCGCACGCAATGCTTCCTTGGCTCATCACCCTACGTGGATAAGCGAGCTCAACGAACCTAAAGAAATGTCGCTCGTTGTGCGACGCTGTTCGCCAGAGGACTTGAAAAATATCTGTACTCCCTCCACTGACGAACAAAGCATGCTTTCGCTGATCATGAACTTCGACTTTGACGAAGGTCGGAACGTGAGCTCGATGGTTTTGTCGGGCAAGCTGAACCATGCCTCGTACAAATACGAAGCTCTGCCAACGCAAGACATGTGGCTCATGCAGTTGCAGGACATGTTTTCAGTGCAAGATTATCCTATTCAGGGATACGAAATTCCTGAGGTTGTGAATGATATTCACTTTAGCTTCATGAACTGCTTGGTCACCTATCACCCAGAAGGTTTTGACACGGACATACTCCTCCACATCGGCTCGATGATCTTAGCAAGCAGTCTATCATTCAATTGCAATGCCTCAATATTTAGGACCATCGTCGAAGACTCGGGCGTGTTCATCCGTAAAGAGTTCCCGAAACTGCAGCCAATCCTTGCTCAGGTTCTGAACTTAGGCGTTCTGCAGCTTACCCTGAGACAAGCTTTATCCCAACTACACAAAGTTCCCAACACCGAACTGATCATCGTAGGTGCGCTGGTCTCCCTCATCACATGCACCGACACCCTTGCAGAGCTCATGAAATACGTCACCCATTTCTGCGAAGCTACGGGTGTGCAAAGTGACGAGTTTGACGACAGCGATATGGACGCGACACGCGAACTCGAGCCCTCTCCTCCCACCGAGACGGACGAGCTCGAGTTGCAGCACAGGAGAGAACTCTTGGCTGAAGCCATCAATGAAGTGCGTCAAGAATCCGACACAGTGCCATCACCTCCCAAAAAGAATCATCGCGGTCACCATCACAGAAATAAAGGAAAGAATAGTGCTGCTGCTGCTGAGGCTAAACGACCTGCATTCAACGACCGTTGTACTGTTCTTGAGAAACTCAACAAAGTGGATCAGGGCATGCCACACGAGATAGCCATCTTCAATAACAATCCTTGGCCAGAGAAGAAACAGTCGTTACCCAAGCACACTTCTATTGGCCTTCCCGCAACGCCAGTCGTTAGGTATAACATCAAAGAGCTTTCGTTCTGCTGGAAGTTATGTCAAGGCCGTGCGCTGACGCCCGAACCTAGCAGTCCCGTTCTATCAGCAACTGCAAGTCCTTCCTCGGTGTCCTACAGCACTCGCGAGTCCAGACTTCTCTTCAACCAACCCTCACCTTCTGTCAAGAGAAAAGAAACTGCCGCTGGTAGAGGGAACAACAGAAGTCTCAAGCCTATGGTTGAAATAAACGTCAAGAAGCTCCGATATTGTGTGGAATTCTACAGTCCAGAGAGCATGGTCGTTTGCCATCACCAGATTGGCGTAAAAGATGTTGAAATTTTAGATTTAGTGCCTACTTCTAATTTAAGGAAACTTTTGTGTCGGTACATCACAGAAGAGTACCCCATTGGGGAAAAATCTGATTTCATTTGCATTGATCTTATGGTCAAGAAAAGACCAAACGAATATCAATGTGAGGAGTGCGACCTTGACATCTCGATGGGCAACGTGCGCATGTACGCAGATCAAGCGACAGTCACGTTCCTCGTTGAGTTCTTCAAGGAAATGTCTCAGATCCGCGACGAAAGTCACGCCCAGGCCGTCCGATCTGCTAGAGCAAAACTAGCGACAGGATCTTCTTCTAGCGCCCCTTCACGGCAGCATAAACCGGCTCCCCAGCCTGCTACCACTCGAGCTGTTAATGCCCCAACCAAACCCTTCTTCAAATCCGTCGTGTTCAACCCCGCTGTGGTCATTGTCATCGACTTTGAAGGAAACTTTTCTGACATAAACAGCTTGAATGAGCTTATGTTGGCGTTATCGAGTGCGAACAAGATCACCCTGAAGCTTAAGGAGATCAACTTCAAGAGAGGCTTGCTTGGTCTCGACAAAGTGATGGAGTATTTACGGAAAGAGTGGGTTGACGATATCTACGCCAACCAGAAGCTCGGCCTCGTGAAGATGATAGCTCCTGTAGGGTTGCTCATCGAGATCGTAGGCGGCATGTGGCAGTTGGTGGAGGCCCCCATCCAACAGTACATGAAGGACGGCAACATTTTCAGAGGCCTCATGATAGGGAGCCAAGCGTTCACATGCCGCTCGATGGCAGCCACGTTTGGTCTCCTCGGCAAAATGTTCAACTGCATGGAGAACGTAGCCAGCTACCTCATGGTGATCGTGACCCCGACGTATCGCATTGAAGGTACCCGCGCTCCCCCATCTGATGCGGTTGCGGGTGTGTGTGTAGCGACCAACCTCATCCGGAGTCGCGTAGCTCGCGTCACGAGTAATGTTATCGAGTCTACGCAGACGGAGCGCAGAGAGAGAGGGGTAGCGGGAGCGGTG
Source organism: Platorchestia sp. MABIK (assembly GCA_014220935.1). NCBI lineage: Eukaryota > Metazoa > Arthropoda > Malacostraca > Amphipoda > Talitridae > Platorchestia > Platorchestia sp. MABIK. Next base: position 54,030 of record JACJUY010004852.1, read on the forward strand.
TCAGGTTTTGCCCGTCACATCCCAGAGATGGTGATCACACCGCCTTTCCTGGCCACGCAAGTGACAGGCTGCATCCTCACAGGACTCCAGCATCAGTGGACCCCTGGCAACGAGAAAGAACTTCAGCAAAAGTATAAGTAATCCACTTCAGGTTAGATTGTAGGTTCTATATTGGTTTGGTAGTGTCACACTGCCTCATCATTGGCAGCACTTCTGACTGACTGACCATGCAAGGTTTCTATCCATAAGGGAGGGTTTTAGTCAAATTTTTACACCTCCGTAAATAGTGTGGGTATTTCTATACTCAATCCATGACTGCGGTACAGGAACCAGAAATTCCATACAATTTTGAACTTCCACATTAAAACGTTTGTTCTATCAATTTCTGTGGCTTGTGTAACAAATTTGTCCTATATTTATACATGTACAATTTTGTTTCCATTTGCTCTTCTGTTCCTTTGATCAACTTCATCTGTAGTCTTTCTCGTTTCAATTATTTTCCGTATAATCTCATCGTAGAATTAAATGAATCTAGTATGTGCTGCGTTCATCTTCTTTTTCTTTTTGTGAAGTATGTTCCAGTCGCTAATTATTATAATTGATTTACATACTCAAATTATGACTTGCAATCTCCAGCCAAGTATACTAAGTTGCAATCCTAACTTGTGCAAGACAACCGCAATTATTTCTATCCTTTACTGCATCTGTCAACCTTAATCTGCAATAACCAATCATATCTGTAGACCTGTAATTTTACTCTACAATTCACGCAATCCTTCACTGATTGTACGTAGAAATGTCTACATTCTTGAGCTGAGTAGCGAACGCAATTGTATGTCAGTACTGCAGTTCCCAAGTGTGTCTGCTCACAATCCACACAAACCTAATACGAGTATGTAGCTAGCATGTATTGAACTCATCTGCAATTTGCCTAGTCGCAGAATACCCCCACAATTCATTGATCCAGGGCTGAATTTTTAAATAAAAGACGTCGTCGTACGTGCAGAGTAAGTTGATACATGAACTTGAGCTACCTTCTGCGCAACTAGCCACGTAAATGTCTTGAAAGTCTGGCCCCTGGCTCGCTTCTTTCTTCTCCGTGTTGGCATTTTGAACTGAAGTGAGGATTAACTTCCTACCTCTCCCTTTGCTGAGCTGTGATTCGAATGATCATCTTCGTCTCTCAGCAACATCGTTTTTGTTCGAATGCATTTATAAACAATGAAAGCTGTAGCACTTCCAGTTCTCTACGACTATAAATGTTATGCTGTAGCAGATCATTCTTAACATGTGAAGAAGTATCGTCATAATAGGCAGAGTTAACATTTATTGCCGAATACGTGTTGGGCTTGAAATTGAGTCCTGCTCCTACTCTGTGAACAACACGAATGATTTAAACGGAGAGCCTCATACATCGAGCCTCATACTTTGCTATGCGCAATGAAATACGCTGGAGGGAAAACTGGCTTTATTCATTTGGCAGTTTCCTGAGGAATAATTTGTGACCCGATCGGAACCTTTGTCTTCTCGATGGAAAATAAACACCTCCTGTATTTTTATTTCAAAGCAACTGGTGAAGTTGACTCGCGATGTAGGAGGCTCATCTGTTAGCAATAGCTTTGCAAGAGTCATCCTCTTACTCAATTAAATAATCGTATTGAATTGCACAAAAATTTATAGGTTATATCGATAACTGAAACTGTCCCTTTGCCATTTAGTTTACCGTTGATTGTAGGCAGTGTCCTGTAGATGTACATATTATTCCTTGATATCTTCATTAATGTGTGCAGATGATAGCGTGACGTCGTCTTTTCATGTAACTTATAAGCCCTTATCAAATGAGAACTATTTTTGTACGTTTACTTTATTATGACTAGAATGTTACGGCGTGTTTTCTTCTAAAGCAATTCGCCCAGACGGAGCTAGCAGAATTTATTCTTGAAATAAAAATCCTTTGAAGTGTTGCTTGAGCTTTCGGACTACTTTGAGGCGGGAAGCGCTTGTAATTAGCTTCGTTTTCAGGGAATTTACTGTACAACTTTTTAACCAGAACGTGTTCTTCTCTCGTTCTCCAGGGGGGATTGGAAGAGATCCAAATACGGAGCTGTCCCCTGTGGGTTTGTGGAATTTGAGATGGTTTTCGAACGCGAATATTGCTTGCGAGTTAATAAAACCCATTCCTTCGTTAAATTCGAGCGTTGGTAGAGGACTGAAGGTCTGTAAATTGCTTCACTAGACGTCGCTTGAAATTTAATGCCATTTGTGTACCTTCTAAATTTAGAAAACCTTTCCCTCACAAATTACTGAGATCTGGCTGTGCTCGTCAAATTATTCATTAGATTGTCCTATATTTTGAATCGATTTCTTGGAAATCTTACCTGTGTGATAAAAAGAACCAGCGTGTTGATATTCAATTGAGCTTTTAGGAATTATAGGTTTTGGCATTCTCTGATTCAGGATAGCCTTTCGAGTTCCTAAAGGTTGCTACTCGTAATTTCAGGTCAATATTTGAAGTGGTACATTTTTATACTCGACTGGTAAGAACGTGAAGCCTCCGTTCAGTTTCTCAGCATTTGTGTTGATAATTACAAAAACAATCTGCATTTGTGCCGATTGTTTTTGTAGTGCTAGACTAAGAAATTGTACGGTGATGGAACTGACTGATGTGTTTGTGAAGGCAAGTGCTACAGGTGATATCTGCTTGTGCAGTCTCTTCGCACAACTCCTTTTGAATCTCCAGTGTTCGAGTGAGGCTTCATAATCAGTTGGTTTTCACCCTGATCGCGAGGTTTTGAATTCTGATCAAATCAGCGCGTTAAGTTATCGTGGTCAGAATATCGAGTTATCATGAAGCGCTTTTCGTTTGTATATTGTAAGAAACTGAACGGAGGCTTCTGAAATGGATTCTAGAATATTAAGCTCCTATTAATAATATTGAAAAATGTGATAAAAATAAATTATAACAAAAAAAATTGTAGAAATATTGTGAATCGATGCTCTAATTGCCGAGTGCAGCTTAAGCCTACGAGGTAGAGGATAACTAGATCCCCTAATCTATCTTACCTAGCTGTACTTTAATAATGAAATGTTCTTTTGGCCTCTCATTTGCTTGGCTGCAAACCTCCGCCGTGTGACGCATTTCCAGCCTCCATGAGAGAGAAAGGATCTTTTCAATGTAAGTCCCGCCACTAACGCAACACGCAAGGTCACCCACTTGTAACTTTTAAAATAATGCACATATCGACTTCAAATTACTCTCAAACGAAAGCATGTTTTAATATTTCGTTTGAAAGTAATTCGAAGTCGATAGGTGCATAATTTTCAAAGTTACTAGTGGGTGAACTTATGTGTTGCATTAGTGATGGGTTTATCTGGAAAAGATCCGAGAGAAACACCAAACCTCAATCCTTGTGTTCTGATGTATTACTGCTCGCGTGTACACAAGCATAGACTACACCCTTAGTTCAGTTATGGGGTTCCGCTCACTGTTCCTTTTAGTCTTGGTGTGTATTTTGCACCGTGTCCTGGCCTTGGGCTAGCGAGTGGTTTTAATCACGATTTCATCGTGCCAGCGTGCGATATAAGACTTTCGTGTCGTTCTTTGCCTTATTTGTTTACATTCATAGTTTGGTTAGGCATCAAGGGAATGCCACTGCGTTGAATTGTAACAGTTCAAGTTTCGACGATCGGCGCTATTGCTCCAAAATGCGCGCCGGTACTAAGATAAAGTGAGAAGTTTTATAGCGCCAATATCTTTTGGAAGCGTATGTAGACCGTCGCTTCAGCCAGCACTATTTCCTAAAATGAAGTGATGAATTGGCTTGCGATTCGTGAGTGAGCGAAAGTGATGTCACATTTGTATTCATAATAAAGCAAGTGGTGTTGAACGAATCCACGATTTCTGTAGGTATTTCTTTATTTTTAAATGTGATGCCTTCATCTTCTGCATTCGCGTTCCAGAAAACGTGTTGGTGTTTTTTAGTCCAACGATATTCTTAAATCTTCCTTGTAGTCTAGGAGTTTTTACTTTTAAATTGGTCAATTATACTATAACTTTTCGATTAAAGTTTTTAGAACTTTGAAATAAAAATAGGTAAATATCTAGGCACTGCTCTGGAAATCCTTTATTACAGATTCCTAATTTCGTGCAAATGTGTGAACTTGCGTGTTGAACGCCTCTTTTATTTTGCCCGTTTGTGTTCATTGGATTTTGCATACTTTTTTCAAAAAAAACTCGAAATTGGTCAGGTTTGAAAAGAATGGATTTCGCCGTTTAGAAGTACTCATATAAGTGTAAGAGTAATTCATTTTAATTTAGTTGAAGAGGCTGACTTGGAGGTGTAGGTGTGTAGCGTAGGTGATGTGATCTCTGGAAACTTCATGAAGAGTTGGCTAGAACATTCATTTCTTGCTTCTGATTCTTGAGTTGTAATCAAAACTTTAGCTTAGTCAAGCTCGAAGTGTATCTGTTCAGCAAATTCACGGAATTTGTCCTATGCTACCGAGTTAGTATTTAATTTAGCCTTCGATTTTTACTTCACTGTGAAACGGTTCATAGGAGTGTCGGCACTAGTAACTGCTGGAACGGGGGCGCCCGATACTGAGTTGCTGCTATAATCGCTGAGCAGATGCCTACCCGTTTTTGTTCCCAAATTCATATGAGATGTGCAAAGGAGTTTTTCATCGTGATACGCACATCGGACCATTGACACGTGACGTGGCTCATAAAATAGCTTGGGCTATCTTTTACTTCACAGCGAGTTCATATCGTTAATATTGTGTTCACCTGTTCGTAACTTTGTGTAGAACAATAATCGTGTTTACTGGACAGTTTCTTTCGAAGTTCTTGGGTTGACATGCTATAGTTTAACTTGTTTATTTTGCATAGAGGCATTTTTTAGGTATGGCGATCCAATAAAATATGCGTGGACTGCCCGTTCCCAAGTGTGATTTCAAATTTGTATTCCATTGTAATCCTATTTTTTGAAGATTTTGTCGATGAAAAAGGACCTTACCTGAGCTTTACTTTAATAAAAAGTACCTTTCATAGATACTCTTTGAAAAGGTGTTACTATTGAAAAAATAAATTCGATAAGTTTTTTATCTTCAAGATCGAATTATTTAACGTCTTTAACAATAAAAACTTCAGCGATTGTTGAGCATTTTTAGGGCGCACATGTCGTGCATTTTGTGATATAATAACGTTCATTTCATGAGAGAAATGCAGCTTGATGATCGTCTGTGTAGATTGGTCCTTGCATTACCCACCTTGCTGGCTCCAGTGATATATCGCCCGGTTAAGATTGTGTTGAGGCTCAAGTTGCAACGCTGCCCATTTCTCGCGACCTTTCTGTTCGTTCTAGCCGAGTTAGTTTCTATTTATAACGGTGATGAGCGTGGAGTGCTAGCAGCTGTGTACCACTATTTATTTTTTAGCTTTGCCATTACAGTGATGTCAGAAGTTACTTGAAATGTGTGTTCTTTTTTGGTAATCCACGCAGGTGTTATCTCTTCAGGTCCTAAGTGACATACTGTAACTTGTGTTCTGTGGCGTGTTTCAAAACGCACCTGTTTTTAACTTAATAAATACAACTATTGTGAAATTTTACGTTCGTCGTTTTCTTTCAAGTATGTACGCACACCTTCCGAGCTATTTTTAGTGTATTTATAAATCTCGACGGTGAAGGATATACGTTTCTTCACAAATTACCGAATCTAAAAGGCTTGAACTCGAACTGCACTTTTGGTTTAATAAATCGAGATATTGCAGTGCAAAGAACCTTTCTTCATGGGTTTTGCTAAATTTTTTAGTTTCGTTATAATGTATGCCTGCCATAGAGTTTAACGTAGCCCCGACTGGCCTCGTGCGTTTCCTTGTCTCATGAGCGTCGATGAAAATGAATAGCCTCTGGTGCTAGCAAAGGCTGCTTAGATCTCTTATCAGAGGCTTTTGTCATGGATGTTGGGTAAAAGTTCCCTCAAATGCGTACTCAACAGGATTAATATCCCCTCTGTTAAAAGTAAAGGTAGAGGCTGATAGAATCTTACCAGGGATCGATCCAATCGGCCTTTAATTTTAGCCTTTACTTGGGACAGGGGGGATATTAATGCTCTAGCGTACGCATTTGAAGGAACTTTTACCCAACATCCAAGGCAAAGGACTGTGATAACTTGTCAGTCCCTTGCCTTAGATATTGTATAGAAGTTACCTCAACTGCGTACACTAGCCTCGTAGGGAGGTAGAGTACACTTTTTAACCCACCACTTCGTGCTTTGCACAAAGCATTCAAAATTGGAGGTGTTAAGAAATTGAATTGTCTTGTAACTGAACTTGAATAAAAGATTAACGGGACTGCCACCTATGTTAAAAACAAATTTCATTTAAAATTGTCATCTCGCTCAAAATCTGCCGTTGACCAAGAAGAATTACGAAGCTTAGTTGAGTTACGAGTAGAGGTGTGCAGATCACGTGGGGAAAAAAAGGTCACTTTGAAGTAATAAGTTTCTTCCCCGGACAATGAAGGTCATCTTGAAGTAAAAAAAACGAAGAGGTAATATTGAAGCTGGTTTTCTCCTCGAACGATGAACTTTCTGGAGTTGAGTTGTGAATCCGCTGGAGGGTAGAAGCTCTGCTTCTGCCTGGGGAAACTAGACACTCCCCTGGACTCCTGTCTGCCTGTTCTGTTGAGACCTCAAATGAGGGTACGATTAGGGGTACTTCAAATGAGGGTACAATTCGGGGGTACCTCAAATGAGAGTACCACATATCAAACAATGGTAACTCCATTACTGCAATTATGTTTTGGGATTAACTAAGAAAAATTTGGACATTTTAATATGACCAAAAACGGAAAAACTCCATCCGAATCGGATTCCAATGCTGAATGGAATTAATCCGAAAAACATTTGAAGGAAAACCATGATTCGGTTAGAAATTTGTCCATTTCTGCTCTTTCCTCGTTTTGAATGTCTGAATGAAATCAGCTTCATAATTGCGTCCATGCTGAACCCCCACAATCCATTTCGGTCGCAGATGAAGGATAGTCGCCAAAACTGTTTTTCCTCCTATTTCATTCTTTCTGAGGCTGAACTTTCTTGAGATTGAATCGTTAGTAGAAATGGTGCGATAAAACTATTCTAACATTTCTTCATTGATGTCTCCCCTGTATTGCTACCGTATTCGATAAGTCACTGGAGACTTTCACTCTAAACATGTTTGCAGCCGAAACTTTTAGTCCTATTGAGAGAGTACTAGGAAAGAAAGAAAGAAAAAACATTTATTTCCAATAAAGTACAAACATGAAACGTCGATACATTGGATTTTAAAACACCTTAACCTAAAGGCATCCTTAATTGAGAATGACACATTGGTATTGGGATACCCGTGTAAAATGTTGAATCAAAAAATGATTGACAGAAAAGCACATCAAAAATGAGTTCCTTAGCTCTGCCTAATCTGATTTTGACAGTGCATTTGAATATAAGTTACTAAGAGAACACAATACTCGTAACTCTTAGTTGAAAAATGTTTTCGTTTGTGCGCATTTAAATTGAAATAAGAGCAAAAGTCGCGTTCAAATACCTTAAACACAGAGACCCTTAATTCATACATGGTTATCGTAATACCCATGTTAATTAAGTGTTGAGACAAATAATGATTTAGATCCTTAATTGCTATTCATACATGGTTATCGTAATACACATGAAAATTGTCGATAGGAGGAATGTTAGGTTCCGAGCTTGAGGTTAGGTAGGCCTTTCTTTTGTTGAAATAGAATAGGTTTTGTTTGGTGTCCGACCGTATTTTCTCGGTTCACTGCTATCCTGTTTTTCAGAACCTAATGCTTTCTTCTTCAACTTTTGTCTTGTTTCATAAACTTCTTTCTCAACTTTCTGTTTCTATGCACCTTGTGCATAGATTCCGCGTTCCTTTAACTTTAAACTGAATGGTGCCTTTCTCTTCTTGGAACATCTTTGTTGCGGTTAGGTAGGCTTAAACTAACATCTGATCTAATCCTACTAAGAGAGTCCTGCTTTTAAACCCTCGATGCTAAGCACAACTCAGATCCCCTTAGGGGGATACAAAAATTGTATCCATGGGAATTAGCGCTCCCTGGGGGGAAAATGTGAGGTCCTGAACTGAGAGTTGGGTAGGCCTTCTATTGGTTGAAATAATTTTTTTTTTGTATTGTTAAGGACCATCATTTTTCGGTTCACTGCTTTCCTGTTTTTCAGCACCTACTACTTTCTTATTCAACTTTTGTCTTGTTTCATGACCTTCCTTCTCATCTCACTGTTTCTATGCCCACGGGATCTTTTGCGTGAACACCCTTGTGCATATATTCCACTTTCCTTTAACTCCATACTAAATGGTGCCTTCATCCTTCCTCTCTTTGAACATCTTTGTTGTGGTAGAGGGAGGCTAAAACTAATTTATGATCGACCAATCAGTCACAACTGAGATTCATCCTTTGGTTGACTTACATTATGCTTGGAGTATGTGCGTGGAGAAACGAAATTTCGCCTTCTTTGTTGCCCACTGCTGTCGACACGTTATTTAACATAAGTTTCAAACGGTACAACGAATGAGCTGAAAAAGTGATGATCGTAATAGCGTGGTCAGACGAATATTTTCGAGAGTTAATTATTTATGGACCAGTAAGTGAAAGTCGCTTATTTCTCGGAAATACCAAGTATTTAGTCAATCATGGCAAGAATTAGGCTGCTTGCAGATGTACAAAAGAAGCACTTTTGTCTCAGTGAGACAGGTGCTTGCACTTCATGGGGACAGTTTTTTCACGGAAGTGACGTTAAAAATGGGAGCTCCAACCTAATGTGTGCCGTTTGGTTCGTTGCGATATGATCCTCCTAGTTTTTGCACCTCTTTGCAAACCATTCCTAAATATCATGCGCTTGAGTGCAAAACGTGGGAAGTTAGTTTGATTTTTCTCTGTAATGGAAATGAGCCTCACCTGCTCCTTTTTTTACTGGGTAAATTCTATGCAATTTTCTGTGGCAATTTTGATATTCCATGCCACTTTTTTATTATCGTCTCCTAGAAAATTTTTCCAACATGGACCTCTCCATTTAACTGGTCCAACTTTGGGATAAGCAATGTATATTTTTGAATGACGAGCGAATGATCCTTGTGGCTAATGCTTTTTTTTTTTTGTTAGTGGAATTTATATGTTTGGTCATTTTAATTTAGTTTTGTTTTTAATTAAAGTGCGCATAACTCCGTTTACAGGCTTTCAAAATCTGAAACATTCAAAGCAATACTTAAGTAATCATTACCCGAGGTTCTATTGTTATCTAAAGTATTGTAACGTTTTAGCTACTGCTACTGGAGGTTTTGTGATCACTGAAATATCGTAATGGTGTAACAGCTGCAACTCCAGGTTTTATTACTCGACCGAAAATAAGGCAACGTTTTGAAACTCCTACTCCAGGTTTTTATATCATTTAAAATACGGCAACGTTTTAAAACTGCTTCTCCAGGTTCTTTTATTTAATGTAAAACACGGTAACGTTTTAACAACTTCAGGTTCTTTTATATGTAAAACTTGGTAACGTTTTAACAACTTCAGGTTCTTTTATATGTAAAACTTGCTAATGTTTTAACAACTTCAGGTTCTTTTATATGTAAAACTTGCTAATGTTTTAACAACTTCAGGTTCTTTTATATGTAAAACTTGGTTACGTTTTAACAACTTCAGGTTCTTTTATATGTAAAACTTGGTAACGTTTTAAAAACTTCTACTCCAGGTTCTTTAATATTATTTAAAGTACGGCAATGTTTTAACAACTTCTACTCGAGGTTCTTTTATATCATTTAAAACATGGTAACGTTATTGAGATCTTGGAGCCGGCCACTGCCCAAGCGCTACCTGCCCGTGTCAGAGACGGTGCGCTCCCTCGCGTCTCGGAGGAGCGAGACTCTGAGTGTGTTCGACCGCACCACCAAACTCATGCAGAGGGAACGCGCCGCCGCCAGGGACGACATACAACTCTACGACTACCTCAAAGAAGAGGTGAGGCTGATGAATACACGCTGCATGAACTAATGTTAAGCTCAGCTGTGTTTTCCTGCGTAAAGGTTTAACATTTCAAGTTTAACGTGCTTCCAGGGATGACATACAACTCTACGACTGCCTTAAAGAACAGGTGAAGTTGATAAATACAAGCTATATGAAGTAATGCAATGCTCATCTTATGTTTTTTCAAATGTGAGATGAATGTACGCTATGTGAAGTAATGTTAAGCTCAGCTCGTTATGTTGTGTTTTCCTGCATGAAGATTTGACATTTCAAATAAAACGTGCCGCCAGGGATGACACACAACTCTCTTCGCCAAAAAAGAGGTGAAGTTGATAAATGCACGCTATAATTATGAACTAGTGTTAAGTTCATCTTTTTATGTTGTTTTCCTGCGTGCAAATTAGGCATTTCAAAGAGAACGTGCAGTTACGCATCTTGACTAGTTTTTTCTTCTCTAGAGAAAGCTTAGTCAACGGACGAATGAAACCTCTCTCTACACGTGTGTTCTTAAATGGCAGTTAAATTAGTTAAATAAACTAACCTAAGTAAACCTAAAATAACTTAATAACTTAACTCGCCAAAATTACTGTGCATGTTCCGTATCCGCCAGACACCGGATGAGCAATATCGAAACTGCCGTTAATGCTATTCTTACCTGAACGTTATGTTATGCTATGTTTCGAAAACTAAGAATTTGCGAGCACAATATCATTCCTGTAAAACGTCTTGAATTGTCTCCAATTACCTAGATGTCGCAACGAAATTATGAAAATCGTTGACTACATTAAATTCAATAATGACCGCTCTGATGATTGGTGGACATTTTTTTGCTGACTTCTGAACCTATTAGCTCCAATGGTTGGTGGAAATTTTCTTCTAACTCCTGGTCCTTTATTGCAGGTAGGCTACAGGCTGTCTGAACGCATCTTCGACATCAAAAGTGACTTTAAAGTTGGTCTGGACCTCGGATGCGGCAGAGGGCAACTCGCCAAGCACATCTCTGAGGTGAGCGAGCGTAATCCTGCCATTCTTAGGTCCTCTACGCTATTATTATTTCATGACTTGTTAGTAGTAACGATGGTTAAACAATTAAAATAATGATGATAATAAATCTTAGATTGTTCTAACGTAACATTGTTTGTTTTGAATAGCTAGTCGTGTGTATTTCCTCTTTTTAGAGCATTTTTTAATGGTAGCAGAGTGACCGTCATTCTCTTAAAGGAAGTCTCGTTATGAGTGCTAAAACAAATTTTTTTGACGTGAATAGCACACATGAAGTGAATGATTCTAGCCCACGTTCGTCAATTTCATGATTCACTATTCTTGCTGCTATCAATGGTGTTTAGCTGTTACCACCCATTACCTTATGGTATATGGAGGGTGTCCTGGAAGTCACGCACCATACAATAATTTGTGTCTCTTCTTTTATGTTTCACGGTAGATCTGATATGGGTGAGAAACTAACAGTGCAAGAACGAGTTCAATTGATTCAATTTATCCTTGTGTATACTTTATAGTGTTTTAAATATTATTGCTCGAAAAAATCCGATCAAATGTTTTTGCAATGTGAGCAGAAATAATGCGATTGCTTGTATGATTTTATTGCTTTTTTTGTTTGGCATCTTTTAGTTCTTTTACTCAAGCGTCTAATGTAAAACTAACCCTAAAGTTTCCTCCTAACCTCACTTCACACACATTTGAGTTTTTTCAAACGTTTCTAGTGTATTGAGCCGTTGAAACTTCCCGAAATCTTGTCCGAGAAACTTTAAAAAAATGTTTAAATACTTTTCACTCTGTTTAGTTTATGAATTATTTGTCAATTTCGTTAGTTAATGAAATATAATCTCGGTTCTCGGTGACTTATGTCAATGTAGGTGTTCACTTATTATTATTGGAGTTTCAGGGTATAGTTTCTCTAGAAACTGCTTGTGAATACATTTGACAACTATCCCAAACCCTCGTTTCATTTCATTGCGTTAAAGTGTCATGTAGAAAGTTCGGAACGATGCAGTCTAAAATTAAAAACATCAAAATGAATAATGAAAGAATTGATATTAATACAATCGTGTTACAGACTGCATTTTAAATAATGAACTCAATCCTGGCTATTGGTAAAATAACCGACTTCGAAAAATTGTACTTGCGCCACGCCTGGATCGCGATTTCTTTATCACGTTAATGATTTGGAAAATCTCGATGTTTTACTTGTTCGAACTTTAAATTACAATATTCGCTGGCTTCGTTCGCTTCTCGTATCGCATTATTTAAATTTTAAAATTTTTCCATTCAGTTGAGTTGAGTATACTTCAGAAAGTAATTCAATATCGAGTATCAGGTATTGATCTGGGTTCCAGGATGAGTTGCATTTGAACGAAGCTCTGATCCTGTCCCGACTCTAATTGAGCGCTCGACAGTAGATCTGCCCCAAAACCGTAATTCTGTCCCCTAAAGGTTATTCTGCCCCCAAAAGGTAACTCTGCCCCCAAAAAGTAATTCTGCCTCCAAAAGGTAATTCTGCCCCCAAAAGGTTATTCTGCCCCCAAAAGGTAATTCTGCCCCCAAAAGGT